>JAXIVJ010014935.1:0-33041 GCA_036785665.1 Chirona hameri
ATATATATATATATACATATATATATATATATATATATATATATATATATATATATATATATATATATATATATATATATATATATATATATATATATATATATATATATATATATATATATATATATATATATATATATATATACGTATATTATATGTTTTATATATGTCTGTATGAGTTAAGAGAACCTGACTTTGAACTGTGAGCCGTGCTTCCAAGAAAGGAGTGACCTGTGCAACCATTATACCATTGAAGATGAACACTGAATCAATGAGTAAAAGAGATATCTTCAAACATACAGACATAATTACCGTGAAGTCGACTTGTTCGCCATTTGACCACGCAAACGTTCCCTCCTTAGCCCTGTCGTTCAGACCGATCCAAGTTGTTCCAGGATAGTTTTCGTTGAGAAACGCATTCTCCGACCTGAAAGAAAAACCAGGTCATTGTAATTTCAGAAAAACAGCAAGGAACAATATGCAATCTCATAACGATATTTTGTATTCATCTGAAACAGTAAAATGTCAGCAAGGCTCGCAAAGTAAAATCAACACATATTTGATTAGGACTTCATTGGAAACCAATTCATTTTAAGTTTTGAAGAAAAAAAGCCTGTTTAACCTGTTCAAGGCTGTCATAGGCTTCACAACTTTAACGTTTTCAATGCTCCACGAGATCAGCTTCCATGAGTTAAACTTATACAAAATAACACTGTTCAGACAAATATTCACCAAAGTTATTTCTCCGGTACTGAGCTACTCACAAGCTGTGGACGGAGGCCAGGTCGGAGTTAGACTGTATCACTTTACAGATCTTTCTGGCGTCGTCCCACGTCAGCGTTAAGGCGGAGCCATAGTAACAGCTACCACGGTACTCTAGCCACCCAGTTGGACACGCACAGTTCACTGTGGTGAAAGGGATGATTCAGTATTAATCCGCCCTTCGTGGCAGGTACAAGTTGCGCAATATGTTCCCCGTAAGCTCAGTGTTTCTGATTGCAACGCTATAGTTTCTCAGTATGACTTTATGACACTATAGTTGTCTCGTATGGTGCAGGGCGCCTCGAATGATCTGTTTTCGGACAATGTAAATTTGTAAGTTTATTGCCTCGTCGTTAAACCGTAACACGTTATTTAACCTATACTACATAAATATGTATCCCTTCAAACGACTCTAGAGTTGTGTTAGGTTTGGACATTATTTGGCTAAAACTAGTGCATCATCAGCACGTGTCTAAGCAAACATTCCCATGATTCCTCAAGCTCAACTATGACAAAATCACAACCTGGCAAACTGTGCCACTGATAACTGACCTGCTGTGAGCGAGACCATGAGGGCCAGAGTCGAGACCCAGAGCGCGGCCATGGTCGGTGCTTCCCTGTTGGAGAACAGACGAGAAGTGAGCGTACCAACTCGCTGTGGTAAATGTATAGGTGTATCGGTGACATGTCCGGGTACCGGTGACGTGCCCTTAATGTCGACATGTGGTGTGGTTACCATGCATGGGAAATTGCAACTATCAGCAGATGTCACGATCTTCTGCAAGTGAAAACATGTGCTGTGTCCGCCAGTAAATGTCAATCGAGGGCATGATTAAATATTTTGCTGCTTACTTTCTTCTTCATTCGCCAACATTTCAATAAAAAGTAATGACAAATACAACAGGTAAATGTTTAGTATTCTAGAAATTATATTTATGTGGTTATGTTTCTTCTATGATTATATTTCTATGATTCTATTGTTAAGGTTTACCAAAACATTAGGAATACATTCCTGAAATCCGAATTTGTGCCTATGTGGACTACAACTTGAAATCAGACAGTACAATTTCCAAACATTTAATTCGTTTTAGTCCCATCACCTTTCGGGCTTTGTGAGTTATTATGAGCAGTAGCCAATCATGTTTATTATTTTGTTTGAGAGTGACGGTACGATTGTTAAGTCTGATATTATCGAAAACGAGTCAACAAAACATACAAATTAGAGTTTTAATGAAACAAAAATGTCTTATTTGATGCTGGAGATTGTATAGAATGTGTTCACTGATCATCTTGCATACACCCGACCCAAGTGTTTCCGCGGAGTCAAGACACGAATGATAACCCCCTGAGATGAAGCGAAACAGTTTCCTCTTTCCGAAGAGAAGACTCTCCGATGTCGCGCTGATCCAAATCTCCACAGCCCGTGGTTGGTGAGCTGTGTGTCAGACAGCTCACAGCACACGGATGTTGCCCTTGTCAGTAACAATCCTGCCCAGATCAGACCCCGTGATCAAACAGCTGACAGGACACGGATGTTGCCCTTGTCAGTAACAATCCTGCCCAGATCAGACCCCCGTGATCAAACAGCTGACAGAACATGGATGTTGCCCGCAGTAGGAACAGCAAGGGTCAGGCTGACCAGGAGGTCACTGAGTTATTAAAATTAACACGCGCACTGACGGGGATGAGGGGGTTCTGCCCCCCAAGTTTTTTTCTCTCGCAAATAGCGGAATAACGGCGGCGCGCAGCGTCACCACATTTGGCATACCTGTGTTGGCATCAAGTGTCCACAATGTGTGCAATTTTGACATCGGGTCATCTCAGGTCAGGTCAAGAGGTCACGTCAAGAGACTCCACCTACACATAAGTATTTGCAAGTTTGTGGTCGTGTCAAAGCCTGACTGAGTGGTTTGAAACTCACATAAAGTTATTAAGTTACAGGTACCTGCGATTCGTAGATCTTTTTTATAAATATATCGTGACCGTCAGGTCGTAATATAATCATATATCGTAAGGTCAGGTCGATTTCGTGAGCTATTTCGTAGCTAGCAATATAATTCAATGGGAAAAATGAAAACGAGTATAAATCCACAGGAAATGGCTATATTTGACCAGCTTTCACCAGATTCATGACTCTTGTGCCAAATGCAAAGATCCATGTCACATTTGTGTTCTATGACCTGTACGAGGTCAATTCAAGTGACTTCGATGTCACGCTTGGCCTTTCTTCAATAATCGCTGCCAAATATAGCTAGAGCAATGGTGTTTTCACCATTGTATTTGTATTTTTGAGTCGCCTCGGTTGATGAAAAAGCTTAACTTGACTTGACTGACCTGACCTCAGGTCAGGTCAGGGCAGTTTTGCAGATATTACCTAACTAGACCAACCGTTATATCATTCGATGCGTCGCGACGACAGAAACACAATGGCTCAAACTATATGACTTTATAATGCTTCTATCAAAAGCCATTCTCTAAACACTATTCGGCGATTTTTAGAATGTTTTAAGTTCAATGGCCTCCCCTGACCAAACCACTGACCTGGGATGAAATATGATTGAACCTTATTGATAGCGAATCCAATTATCATTCGAAAGTTGTTTGTCTTCTGCGCGTCGCCAGCTCTTATAGATCTCAAGATATATACCGTTTTGCTAAGGACACCCATATATGACCAGAATTTTACCTTTGGTGACCTCTGACAATCCTCAATATTGACATTACCTAAAATCACTTAAATACTTTCGATAGAGATTGTCTCGATCTATCTAACGCTTTCTCCGCTTGTCGCTTGGTTGCGTGATTTTCGAGATCTTACCGGGCAGTGGGTATCCTTCCCCCCGTCGGTTCGAAGTTGGCACGGACCCCCGTCGCAAGGGAGATAAAAGTGCTTTAAGGAGCCCCGACCAAAAGTGGCACATACAAAAATGACCCCAGCACAGCTGGAGTCATTCTTTTACTGCACATGAATACTCTAACACCTGGCTGCATGCTCACATCATCCCTATATTTTAACCAGGACCGTGCCGGGTGGGTGGGGGGGGGGGGGGTAGAAACCCCCTCAGGTTTTTCGCGGATAGCGAAAAAACGGCGAAGCGCAGCGCCGGCATTTTTGGCACAGCTGTTTGTGCATCAATTGTCCACATTATGTTAAAAAAAATGATTGGGTCATCTTAGGTCAGGTCACCAGACCAGGTCACGTGACCCCACCTCCCAAAAAAACTTGTGGTCGTACCACAGTCACATTTTTGGGATGATCGGTTTTACACTTACAGGATTTCATAAAGTCACATATATCTAAAATTCTTTATCTTGGATTTTTGAATATCAGCGATCTAAGGTCGGTTTAATTTCGTGACCTCCCCATTATAAGTCTAAGGGGAAATAATAAAATGCTTCCTATTCTAAGGAGACGGAAGATAGCAGTCTAATTCCCTCTGGTTCATGCTATTATAGAACATTCTTGATGACCTAGATGCCATTTGTGTTCATTGACCCCTACAGAGTCAGCCGAGGTCATCCGAGGTCACCAACAGTTTTATGGCAATAACTTAACTCTCGACATAATGACGATAGAGAAGTGAAACCGACACCAATGTGTTTCTCTCTTGCGGCACGTCTTTCCATATGCAACATGACCTACTTGAGTCACCACCTTGATTTGAGATTTGATTTGAGATTTGATTTGAGACCTTGATTTGAGGTCACATTTGTAAGTTGACATGACCTGGTTAACACTAAAATAAGGCGAAGTGTTTTGACGAGACAACCACGATGGCGTCAAAATTATTGCCTTATCGTTATTAGGTAAAACGCTATTCGTGATAAACGTTTTTTTAGCCTTTTTGACATTTGATGAGCTGTGGAGCCTAAACCATTGATCTGAGCTCAAATGAGAGACACATTAGCAATGCATTTTCCAAGAGCTTTCCATTGTTTTTTTCCGTTTACTCCTAATTATCATAGATCTAAGTACCTTCGTCTAAGTACCTTCGAAAAACATCTAAGTACCTTCGAATGTGATTGTCGGAGCTTTTGAACGTTTTTTTTCGCGTTTTTCTAACTCTTTAAGTTTTCTAGTTAAATGGATGGGGTCCCAGGACAGTTAAATCCAATGTCCTGATAGTGGACCTCCATTGAAAATGCACTAGCACCCCGGCCCGCCCCCGAGGGAATCGACTGTCCGGATTTCCCGCGCCGTGCCGGGGGTGAGGCGTTTAGACCCCCTAAGGTTTTTCGAGGATAGCATATAGGATAGCAAAAAAAAACGGCTGCGCGAAGCGCCGCCGTTTTTGGCACAGGTGTTAATACATCAATTACCCACATATTATAAAATTCTTGACCACGGGTCATCTCAGGTCAGGTCACCAGGCCAGGTCACGTGACCCCACCTGCAAAAAAGTGTGTGGTCGTACCACAGCCACAGTTTTTGGCCGATCGATATGGTACTTACAGGATTTCATAAGGGTAATAGTACCTACAATTCGTTTATCTCGGATGTTGTATATCGGTAACCTAAGGTTGGGTCAATTTCGTGACCTCCCCATTATAAGTCGATGGGGAAATATTCAAATGCTTCCTATTCTGAGGATACGCGTGATATCAGCCCAATTCCTTCTGGATCAAGTTATTATAGGCCATTCTTGAATACCCATGTGCATTTTTGGTTCAGTGACCCCACGTGTTGAATCTATCGTCCGTTTATTTTATTTTCGTCGGATTTTTTGTTTTAATGTAATTTATTATTATTGGCAATCAAGAGCTGAAACGCAACTGCTAATAACAAAGTAAATGTACATACCTACTGACGTGATGAATATGATGATTAAGTAAATAGGTAACATATAGTATAGTATATTAAGTAAATATAGTATACTAAGTATATATAGTATATTAAGTAAATATAGTATATTAAGTAAATAGGTATATAATAGTAAATAATAAGTAAAGATCGGAAGTGGTTTCGACGATCAGTATTTCTAAGGACATGATCGCTTAGTAAATTTTCACAGAATTGGCATAGTAATGATTTTTGCTGGCATTGTGACCCCCGAGTACTTCATGGGGAGGAGCATTTTGTCCCTGACCTTATCCATAAGGACAGAGCACTTTACCACCCCTGCCCCGTCGGTGTGCGGGTTAGCCGCCACACCGTTGTTTTTGTTTTGTTCCATTTATCCTTTCCACTCATGGCTCCTACCTTTCGCAGTGTTTTGTTTTCGATGTCAGTAGATGTTCTTATACCCTAAAGCCGTTCCATTTGCCGTTATTCCATAGACTGTTAATCAAATGCGATGTTTATGTCTTCAACTGCGAGTGTATGTACATACCATTTTGTGACCGGAAGGTCTGTTCTTGTTCTCACTGCTCTGACGTCATTGTGCTTCAACTGCGACATTGCGTCTGGTAGCATGATAAATATCCCATCTGGAGAAGATATCGGGATTCTCCGCGGTGTACAAAGAACACATGCCACTCGAAGCCCTGCAGTTCTGCGAAACACTGCGTCGGTCGCTCTATTTGCAGTACGATGGCCAGCGAGTACGATTCGACTGCGGTAACATATATATATAATTTGCAGTTAGTTGTGTACCCATTAAAAGTATGTCATTTAGACTATTCGATACAACAGCAATACGCGCATTGCCTGTGGCGGACGCGAATGCACATACTCGTACGCACCTACAAATGCGTAAGATACGTGCGTATATTAGCCGTTTTCACGAAGGATTTTGCGTTTGGGTCGTTTGGGTCGTTTGGGGCGATAGAGGCGATTGGGGCGATTGGGGCGTTTTGGGTAAATGGGTCTATAACTCGTAAGAACACGGCTTTTCCCGATGATTTTTTATATCAATCGCAACTTTATGAATTAACGCATTTTTCTGGAAATTCCATTTTAATGATAACACCATAGTTTACTTAAAATTAACAACTTCATCTTAAACTAGCTCTGGTGATAGCTGTGTTGGTTTGCGGCGTTTGGTGAGACTCCATCTTGCTCGAATCCCGGATGTGCGGGGTTCGGGAAATGTTTATTTTGCAACGACATGATTTTCAGGAATAATAGCTTATTTCAATGAAAACTAGATGAATTAGTCCATTCATATTTTCAGTCATATTCCTTTTTCATAGCAAGGATTAATGATAATTAGAGTTTTCGTTTTGATTATTTGTTGTAAGATGACGAGAATGCTGGCTCCGGCTCTGCGCTGGCTCCGCGCAGGCGCCGCCTCCCAGTAACCATGGCGACCACGTGACTCCGGCGCCAGCCGGCCCGTTACCATGGCGACGAGCCAGCCGGTCGCCTGACGTCACGTTGCGCATGTGCAGAGCCGTGGTCTGCGCCCAGCCATGCCGTCTGTTCGATCTAGAGCAGCAATTTTTGAGTTTTCAGTCCCAGTGGCTGTAGAAAGCCCGCATGTTTCGTGGGTTTATAAGTGCTTTTTCTGAGGTTCTTTCAGCTTTTTATGAGATTCATCAATCAATAAATTGATCAAATCAAGAACATTTGGTGTGATTCGTTGCTTAAATAAATGTGTAAAGATTGTTCCGGTTTTCAGAAACCAACGAAGTTACCGCTCTAAATTCGACGATTTCAGCAGGACGGAGCGACGATGAATTAAGGCCTGTCTATGCTTTTGACATTTGATTGCATTTGTCATCATAA
The DNA here is from genome assembly GCA_036785665.1 of Chirona hameri. Classification (NCBI taxonomy): domain Eukaryota; kingdom Metazoa; phylum Arthropoda; class Thecostraca; order Balanomorpha; family Balanidae; genus Chirona; species Chirona hameri. The sequence goes on from JAXIVJ010014935.1 coordinate 7,430, forward strand.
TATTATATTGCTTTGTCATTAATATCTTCAATTTTGCCCTAACTAACTGTCAATTGCGTATTTTATTTAATCAAAGCTAGTATACTAGTATATTTTTAGCCTCTTTTTAGGGCGTTTGCGATATGTTTTGTAGAAGGATCTAACACAACACAAAATTGCCAGATTTGCTCCTGAATTTGAATATTCAAAGCAAACTAACGGGAAATATTGCATTGTAAGAGCATATACTTATTCATGAATTCATAAAATTGCGATTGATACCAAAAATAACCGGGAAAAGCCTTGTTCTTACGAGCTATAGACCCAATCGCCCCAAACGCCCCAAACGCCCAAAACGCCCCAATCGCTCCAAACGTAAAATCCTTCGTGAAAACGGCTATTTATGGATAAGATGATACGGAATAATGATGATAAAAAATACGATCAAAAGGAAAAATAATTATGAGTTGAGAAAATAATCCAGCAACAGGCGCACAATGCAAATAACACACTTATTTCATCGGAACGTACCAAACAATTATCTGTCTAAAAGCTAAGACTAATGTCAAATTTTAAGAGTTTGTTTTGAGTTTCGCTGAGTCGCGACACAAGGGCGGAATCAAGGAACTCAGCACGTCATGGTTGACTATACAGTCGAACTACCTGGCGTCTTTCCCATATCATCAGAAGCACTTCGAAGGCCACAAAACCACTCGTCGTGTGCAGCGAATCGCTTTTTGAATGACCTTAAATGGCATGTCACCATTTCGTCTCGTTAACAGCGCGCAAACGGATGACACCAATGCTCTTATCAGTACTGCCTAAACACGTTTGCAAGGCATGTACGGCACAGTGCACATGAAAGCGACGGACATGTTAGAGCCCTGTTGTCTGGGGCTGCTCTGATGTCGCTCACCAAACTTAGTTATTACTGATTTTTTCCCAGTCCGCTGCATGATGATGTCCAGACTTGTGCCGCAGTTGGATCCCGCAGTTGGATCCCGAAGTTGGTTCTGGGATCACAGTGGATCCCTCGGCATAAAATATATCAGGATCTGGGATCTTTGTGGATCCGTCGGCTTATTGTGTACCTGGATCTGGTGTCCCATGATGTGGATCCCGGGACACAGCACACATATTCGGATCTCAGCTGGATCCCGTGATCCAGGCGATGATGATGTCAGTTGTCTGATGATGATGTTGTCAGTTGTCTGATTTTTGTCTGATGATGTCAATTGTTGAACCGACTGCTAGTCATCGTCATGGCTATGACTTGCCAATGCTAAAATAGCCGCATTTCATCCAACATCAGCGATTCCTATAGGAATTGCTGTTCTACTTCTGCTCTGCTGCTACTTCTGCTGTCCTGCTCCTATCCTACTGCTGAAACTCTGGAAGTAATCAGACCCTGGTAGTCGATTGACACAAAGTTGATTTGAAAATAGGTGTCACATGGCAATGTATATTTCCATTGCTCATTATCTGTATCATCATGGGATAACATCATGGCGGCGTCAACATCCGATGGTGGAGAGGATTTGATCAAAATTAAACGGTGGACATTTCGGTTGGATCTTATTTATTTAGGTAAAGATATAAAGTATTCCTTTGCTTGGATGCTCCTCAAGAAGTTATATGACATTTTATGCTTCTCAACCGACATAACTAAGTTCCTAGGTATTAAGAGAAACTTTTGTGTCGAGAGTTGATCTGTCCCTGCTGAAATTATGTCTGCAAACAGTACCCCTGTTTACATAGCAATACATGTATTCCGTTTTTTACATAGCAATCATTTTTTCTCGTGGAAACATCTCAGTTTTACCGCAAGTCATTTCCCTAGATTTGAGGTAGCGTTTTCCCATGATTCGGGACTACTTCCTTACGCGTTTAGGCCTATGCTGCGGTAATGCGACGAAATAATCGTGTTTATTTTTCACCATTTTATCCATACTGGGATAATACCGTGATGCAATTTTTAAGAAGGAAAAAACCAGTTAGTGGCACCTTGCTGATGCACCTGCATCCGATTAGGTTAATCCGATTTACTCACGAGGGAAATCAGGATTACAAGTGGGCGTTTTCATGACCGTACCAAGGCTAGTCCATGGTCAACAACAGTGGAGCTATTTAGAAAATTGACGCAAATGTCGGAACCTATTTTTTTAGTGTCTATGTGATATGTGTATAGCTAATTGTGATGGTGTTCAGCTGAGGTTATACAATTGATACAATATTCAGGGCAGGGCAGGGCAGGACAGGGCAGGGAAGGGCAAGGCAGGGCAGGGCAGGGCAGGGCAGGGCAGGGCAGGGCACTGTACTGCACTGCACTGCACTGCACTCCACTAAATCTATTAGTCTATTTAGTCTATTTCAGTCTATTTATTTCATTTATTTCAGTCTAGTTTTGTCTATTAGTCTATTATAGTCTATTTAAGTTCAGTACCCACATCGAATAGGCACGGCACGGCACCACAACCCATTTTTCTATCTGCTCTACAAATCTGCAATCTAAGTTCAAAACCCCATGTTAAAGGTGAACTATTCCCTTTAATTACATGTGTTGACTGTCAATTACATATTCTGACCTCAACGAGTCTTAAATTGATGTTGAATTTAAACTGTTTTTTAATTATTGTAAGCCGCTTAAAATAATAAAAGCCACTGGCTTGTATAAATACAATTTAGACCGTTTTTCCAACCCGGGAACATTTAATAGCTCATTCTGTACCATGGGCGGTCGCAGCCCTGGCCTTGGGGGGGGGGGGGGGCAACTGGGAAAAAGGGCCCTCGGTTGGTCTGAAAGGGCCCTTGATCGGTGCGAGGGGCCCTACGCTGTTTTGAAAGGGTATTTGTACACTTGAGGCTTGGTTTTTACAATTTGTAGGGCTTTTAAACCCCATGGCTTATGGCGGTCTGAAAGCGGCCTTAGATGGTCTGAGAGGGTATTTTCAGGCATTGGGTATCCCAAGACAGATCGGCAGGGCCAACACGCACTGCATTTCAGGTTTCGATGAAAATACGTTATCATGGGTATTAACCCGCGAGTTACTGGGGTATATTTCATAATGCGACTTACTGGGGGGGGGGGGGGCTATTTTTTGCCTCCCCCCTCGGATCTCCGGAACTACTGGACTGAATGTAAAAATTCAAACGACATTCGATATCCCTGATAAATTTATCGAGGGAAACATAATATTGTTGACCTCAGGGTCACCGATGACGTCACAGGTCAGGTCAAGTACAAAATGTTTGACCGTGTCAAAAGGTCTCGATGGATGGAATTGTCGGGCAAAATTGCGATATTAAACGCATAAGCTGTCGATAAATTGGTATGATTCGTGTGTTTGACACTTCTAAGCACCTTTCTAAGCTGTTTAAGACCTTGGGTCAGGTCAAGGTCATCCGAGGTCACGAGGTCAAACTGCAGATTACGGTTATTAGGCGTTGTAACACATGTTTTCTGTCTACCCCTTGGGATTGTGTTGTTCGTGAATACGTAATTGGTTGTACAGGTATTAGAACTTGTACGATTTCCCTGAAGTCTTGTCACACATTCCTTGTATGAATACAAACTTTTTTTCTAGCCGCCACCCATTAATAGGTGACCAGGAGTGCCCCCACCCTCGATCCCAACGACGCACGACACCTTTCATTAACACCAGAGAAAAAAAGAGAAAATGTCGCGGCACTCCCAGCTAAGAAGTGGAAACGAACATAAAGAAGCATATGAGGAGAGGTAGTTTGGGTGTTAGATGTGGTGATATAAAAGAAGGCGGAAAGTAGTCATTGCTGAAAACAGCAAATAACTGCCCCCCCAGCTATGCCCCAGGATTCCATATTCATTCACGCTGTTATAAAGGGGATATCAGTCATACAGGGCGGAGGACAAAGTCTGGTCAATTTTCGAGCATTTCTTGCTGGTAATTCGTGAACCCCACTCAGCTAAGCGAAGCTTGTTGCCGAGTAGAGTTCCTGAAGCCAGCGCCATTGAATGGGTACACATATACATATGCACATATACACATACACATACACATACACATATACACATACACATATACACATACACATATACACATACACATATACACATACACATATACACATACACATATACACATACACATATACACATACACATATACACATACACATATACACATACACATATACACATACACGTATACACATACACATATACACATACACATATACACATACACATATACACATACACATATACACATACACATATACACATACACATATACACATACACATATACACATACACATATACACATACACATATACACATACACATATACACATACACATATACACATACACATATACACATACACATATACACATACACATATACACATACACATATACACATACACATATACACATACACATATACACATACACATATACACATACACATATACACATACACATATACACATACACATATACACATACACATATACACATACACATATACACATACACATATACACATACACATATACACATACACATATACACATACACATATACACATACACATATACACATACACATATACACATACACATATACACATACACATATACACATACACATATACACATACACATATACACATACACATATACACATACACATATACACATACACATATACACATACACATATACACATACACATATACACATACACATATACACATACACATATACACATACACATATACACATACACATATACACATACACATATACACATACACATATACACATACACATATACACATACACATATACACATACACATATACACATACACATATACACATACACATATACACATACACATATACACATACACATATACACATACACATATACACATACACATATACACATACACATATACACATACACATATACACATACACATATACACATACACATATACACATACACATATACACATACACATATACACATACACATATACACATACACATATACACATACACATATACACATACACATATACACATACACATATACACATACACATATACACATACACATATACACATACACATATACACATACACATATACACATACACATATACACATACACATATACACATACACATATACACATACACATATACACATACACATATACACATACACATATACACATACACATATACACATACACATATACACATACACATATACACATACACATATACACATACACATATACACATACACATATACACATACACATATACACATACACATATACACATACACATATACACATACACATATACACATACACATATACACATACACATATACACATACACATATACACATACACATATACACATACACATATACACATACACATATACACATACACATATACACATACACATATACACATACACATATACACATACACATACACATATACACATACACATATACACATACACATATACACATACACATATACACATACACATATACACATACACATATACACATACACATATACACATACACATATACACATACACATATACACATACACATATACACATACACATATACACATACACATATACACATACACATATACACATACACATATACACATACACATATACACATACACATATACACATACACATATACACATACACATATACACATACACATATACACATACACATATACACATACACATATACACATACACATATACACATACACATATACACATACACATATACACATACACATATACACATACACATATACACATACACATATACACATACACATATACACATACACATATACACATACACATATACACATACACATATACACATACACATATACACATACACATATACACATACACATATACACATACACATATACACATACACATATACACATACACATATACACATACACATATACACATACACATATACACATACACATATACACATACACATATACACATACACATATACACATACACATATACACATACACATATACACATACACATATACACATACACATATACACATACACATATACACATACACATATACACATACACATATACACATACACATATACACATACACATATACACATACACATATACACATACACATATACACATACACATATACACATACACATATACACATACACATATACACATACACATATACACATACACATATACACATACACATATACACATACACATATACACATACACATATACACATACACATATACACATACACATATACACATACACATATACACATACATACACATATACACATACACATATACACATACACATATACACATACACATATACACATACACATATACACATACACATATACACATACACATATACACATACACATATACACATACACATATACACATACACATATACACATACACATATACACATACACATATACACATACACATATACACATACACATATACACATACACATATACACATACACATATACACATACACATATACACATACACATATACACATACACATATACACATACACATATACACATACACATATACACATACACATATACACATACACATATACACATACACATATACACATACACATATACACATACACATATACACATACACATATACACATACACATATACACATACACATATACACATACACATATACACATACACATATACACATACACATATACACATACACATATACACATACACATATACACATACACATATACACATACACATATACACATACACATATACACATACACATATACACATACACATATACACATACACATATACACATACACATATACACATACACATATACACATACACATATACACATACACATATACACATACACATATACACATACACATATACACATACACATATACACATACACATATACACATACACATATACACATACACATATACACATACACATATACACATACACATATACACATACACATATACACATACACATATACACATACACATATACACATACACATATACACATACACATATACACATACACATATACAACATACACATATACACATACACATATACACATACACATATACACATACACATATACACATACACATATACACATACACATATACACATACACATATACACATACACATATACACATACACATATACACATACACATATACACATACACATATACACATACACATATACACATACACATATACACATACACATATACACATACACATATACACATACACATATACACATACACATATACACATACACATATACACATACACATATACACATACACATATACACATACACATATACACATACACATATACACATACACATATACACATACACATATACACATACACATATACACATACACATATACACATACACATATACACATACACATATACACATACACATATACACATACACATATACACATACACATATACACATACACATATACACATACACATATACACATACACATATACACATACACATATACACATACACATATACACATACACATATACACATACACATATACACATACACATATACACATACACATATACACATACACATATACACATACACATATACACATACACATATACACATACACATATACACATACACATATACACATACACATATACACATACACATATACACATACACATATACACATACACATATACACATACACATATACACATACACATATACACATACACATATACACATACACATATACACATACACATATACACATACACATATACACATACACATATACACATACACATATACACATACACATATACACATACACATATACACATACACATATACACATACACATATACACATACACATATACACATACACATATACACATACACATATACACATACACATATACACATACACATATACACATACACATATACACATACACATATACACATACACATATACACATACACATATACACATACACATATACACATACACATATACACATACACATATACACATACACATATACACATACACATATACACATACACATATACACATACACATATACACATACACATATACACATACACATATACACATACACATATACACATACACATATACACATACACATATACACATACACATATACACATACACATATACACATACACATATACACATACACATATACACATACACATATACACATACACATATACACATACACATATACACATACACATATACACATACACATATACACATACACATATACACATACACATATACACATACACATATACACATACACATATACACATACACATATACACATACACATATACACATACACATATACACATACACATATACACATACACATATACACATACACATATACACATACACATATACACATACACATATACACATACACATATACACATACACATATACACATACACATATACACATACACATATACACATACACATATACACATACACATATACACATACACATATACACATACACATATACACATACACATATACACATACACATATACACATACACATATACACATACACATATACACATACACATATACACATACACATATACACATACACATATACACATACACATATACACATACACATATACACATACACATATACACATACACATATACACATACACATATACACATACACATATACACATACACATATACACATACACATATACACATACACATATACACATACACATATACACATACACATATACACATACACATATACACATACACATATACACATACACATATACACATACACATATACACATACACATATACACATACACATATACACATACACATATACACATACACATATACACATACACATATACACATACACATATACACATACACATATACACATACACATATACACATACACATATACACATACACATATACACATACACATATACACATACACATATACACATACACATATACACATACACATATACACATACACATATACACATACACATATACACATACACATATACACATACACATATACACATACACATATACACATACACATATACACATACACATATACACATACACATATACACATACACATATACACATACACATATACACATACACATATACACATACACATATACACATACACATATACACATACACATATACACATACACATATACACATACACATATACACATACACATATACACATACACATATACACATACACATATACACATACACATATACACATACACATATACACATACACATATACACATACACATATACACATACACATATACACATACACATATACACATACACATATACACATACACATATACACATACACATATACACATACACATATACACATACACATATACACATACACATATACACATACACATATACACATACACATATACACATACACATATACACATACACATATACACATACACATATACACATACACATATACACATACACATATACACATACACATATACACATACACATATACACATACACATATACACATACACATACACATATACACATACACATATACACATACACATATACACATACACATATACACATACACATATACACATACACATATACACATACACATACACATATACACATACATTACACATACACATATACACATACACATATACACATACACATATACACATACACATATACACATACACATATACACATACACATATACACATACACATATACACATACACATATACACATACACATATACACATACACATATACACATACACATATACACATACACATATACACATACACATATACACATACACATATACACATACACATATACACATACACATATACACATACACATATACACATACACATATACACATACACATATACACATACACATATACACATACACATATACACATACACATATACACATACACATATACACATACACATATACACATACACATATACACATACACATATACACATACACATATACACATACACATATACACATACACATATACACATACACATATACACATACACATATACACATACACATATACACATACACATATACACATACACATATACACATACACATATACACATACACATATACACATACACATATACACATACACATATACACATACACATATACACATACACATATACACATACACATATACACATACACATATACACATACACATATACACATACACATATACACATACACATATACACATACACATATACACATACACATATACACATACACATATACACATACACATATACACATACACATATACACATACACATATACACATACACATATACACATACACATATACACATACACATATACACATACACATATACACATACACATATACACATACACATATACACATACACATATACACATACACATATACACATACACATATACACATACACATATACACATACACATATACACATACACATATACACATACACATATACACATACACATATACACATACACATATACACATACACATATACACATACACATATACACATACACATATACACATACACATATACACATACACATATACACATACACATATACACATACACATATACACATACACATATACACATACACATATACACATACACATATACACATACACATATACACATACACATATACACATACACATATACACATACACATATACACATACACATATACACATACACATATACACATACACATATACACATACACATATACACATACACATATACACATACACATATACACATACACATATACACATACACATATACACATACACATATACACATACACATATACACATACACATATACACATACACATATACACATACACATATACACATACACATATACACATACACATATACACATACACATATACACATACACATATACACATACACATATACACATACACATATACACATACACATATACACATACACATATACACATACACATATACACATACACATATACACATACACATATACACATACACATATACACATACACATATACACATACACATATACACATACACATATACACATACACATATACACATACACATATACACATACACATATACACATACACATATACACATACACATATACACATACACATATACACATACACATATACACATACACATATACACATACACATATACACATACACATATACACATACACATATACACATACACATATACACATACACATATACACATACACATATACACATACACATATACACATACACATATACACATACACATATACACATACACATATACACATACACATATACACATACACATATACACATACACATATACACATACACATATACACATACACATATACACATACACATATACACATACACATATACACATACACATATACACATACACATATACACATACACATATACACATACACATATACACATACACATATACACATACACATATACACATACACATATACACATACACATATACACATACACATATACACATACACATATACACATACACATATACACATACACATATACACATACACATATACACATACACATATACACATACACATATACACATACACATATACACATACACATATACACATACACATATACACATACACATATACACATACACATATACACATACACATATACACATACACATATACACATACACATATACACATACACATATACACATACACATATACACATACACATATACACATACACATATACACATACACATATACACATACACATATACACATACACATATACACATACACATATACACATACACATATACACATACACATATACACATACACATATACACATACACATATACACATACACATATACACATACACATATACACATACACATATACACATACACATATACACATACACATATACACATACACATATACACATACACATATACACATACACATATACACATACACATATACACATACACATATACACATACACATATACACATACACATATACACATACACATATACACATACACATATACACATACACATATACACATACACATATACACATACACATATACACATACACATATACACATACACATATACACATACACATATACACATACACATATACACATACACATATACACATCATATACACATACACATATACACATACACATATACACATACACATATACACATACACATATACACATACACATATACACATACACATATACACATACACATATACACATACACATATACACATACACATATACACATACACATATACACATACACATATACACATACACATATACACATACACATATACACATACACATATACACATACACATATACACATACACATATACACATACACATATACAATACACATACACATATACACATACACATATACACATACACATATACACATACACATATACACATACACATATACACATACACATATACACATACACATATACACATACACATATACACATACACATATACACATACACATATACACATACACATATACACATACACATATACACATACACATATACACATACACATATACACATACACATATACACATACACATATACACATACACATATACACATACACATATACACATACACATATACACATACACATATACACATACACATATACACATACACATATACACATACACATATACACATACACATATACACATACACATATACACATACACATATACACATACACATATACACATACACATATACACATACACATATACACATACACATATACACATACACATATACACATACACATATACACATACACATATACACATACACATATACACATACACATATACACATACACATATACACATACACATATACACATACACATATACACATACACATATACACATACACATATACACATACACATATACACATACACATATACACATACACATATACACATACACATATACACATACACATATACACATACACATATACACATACACATATACACATACACATATACACATACACATATACACATACACATATACACATACACATATACACACATATACACATACACATATACACATACACATATACACATACACATATACACATACACATATACACATACACATATACACATACACATATACACATACACATATACACATACACATATACACATACACATATACACATACACATATACACATACACATATACACATACACATATACACATACACATATACACATACACATATACACATACACATATACACATACACATATACACATACACATATACACATACACATATACACATACACATATACACATACACATATACACATACACATATACACATACACATATACACATACACATATACACATACACATATACACATACACATATACACATACACATATACACATACACATATACACATACACATATACACATACACATATACACATACACATATACACATACACATATACACATACACATATACACATACACATATACACATACACATATACACATACACATATACACATACACATATACACATACACATATACACATACACATATACACATACACATATACACATACACATATACACATACACATATACACATACACATATACACATACACATATACACATACACATATACACATACACATATACACATACACATATACACATACACATATACACATACACATATACACATACACATATACACATACACATATACACATACACATATACACATACACATATACACATACACATATACACATACACATATACACATACACATATACACATACACATATACACATACACATATACACATACACATATACACATACACATATACACATACACATATACACATACACATATACACATACACATATACACATACACATATACACATACACATATACACATACACATATACACATACACATATACACATACACATATACACATACACATATACACATACACATATACACATACACATATACACATACACATATACACATACACATATACACATACACATATACACATACACATATACACATACACATATACACATACACATATACACATACACATATACACATACACATATACACATACACATATACACATACACATATACACATACACATATACACATACACATATACACATACACATATACACATACACATATACACATACACATATACACATACACATATACACATACACATATACACATACACATATACACATACACATATACACATACACATATACACATACACATATACACATACACATATACACATACACATATACACATACACATATACACATACACATATACACATACACATATACACATACACATATACACATACACATATACACATACACATATACACATACACATATACACATACACATATACACATACACATATACACATACACATATACACATACACATATACACATACACATATACACATACACATATACACATACACATATACACATACACATATACACATACACATATACACATACACATATACACATACACATATACACATACACATATACACATACACATATACACATACACATATACACATACACATATACACATACACATATACACATACACATATACACATACACATATACACATACACATATACACATACACATATACACATACACATATACACATACACATATACACATACACATATACACATACACATATACACATACACATATACACATACACATATACACATACACATATACACATACACATATACACATACACATATACACATACACATATACACATACACATATACACATACACATATACACATACACATATACACATACACATATACACATACACATATACACATACACATATACACATACACATATACACATACACATATACACATACACATATACACATACACATATACACATACACATATACACATACACATATACACATACACATATACACATACACATATACACATACACATATACACATACACATATACACATACACATATACACATACACATATACACATACACATATACACATACACATATACACATACACATATACACATACACATATACACATACACATATACACATACACATATACACATACACATATACACATACACATATACACATACACATATACACATACACATATACACATACACATATACACATACACATATACACATACACATATACACATACACATATACACATACACATATACACATACACATATACACATACACATATACACATACACATATACACATACACATATACACATACACATATACACATACACATATACACATACACATATACACATACACATATACACATACACATATACACATACACATATACACATACACATATACACATACACATATACACATACACATATACACATACACATATACACATACACATATACACATACACATATACACATACACATATACACATACACATATACACATACACATATACACATACACATATACACATACACATATACACATACACATATACACATACACATATACACATACACATATACACATACACATATACACATACACATATACACATACACATATACACATACACATATACACATACACATATACACATACACATATACACATACACATATACACATACACATATACACATACACATATACACATACACATATACACATACACATATACACATACACATATA
The DNA here is from genome assembly GCA_036785665.1 of Chirona hameri. Taxonomy (NCBI): domain Eukaryota; kingdom Metazoa; phylum Arthropoda; class Thecostraca; order Balanomorpha; family Balanidae; genus Chirona; species Chirona hameri. The sequence goes on from JAXIVJ010014935.1 coordinate 23,793, forward strand.
CACATACACATATACACATACACATATACACATACACATATACACATACACATATACACATACACATATACACATACACATATACACATACACATATACACATACACATATACACATACACATATACACATACACATATACACATACACATATACACATACACATATACACATACACATATACACATACACATATACACATACACATATACACATACACATATACACATACACATATACACATACACATATACACATACACATATACACATACACATATACACATACACATATACACATACACATATACACATACACATATACACATACACATATACACATACACATATACACATACACATATACACATACACATATACACATACACATATACACATACACATATACACATACACATATACACATACACATATACACATACACATATACACATACACATATACACATACACATATACACATACACATATACACATACACATATACACATACACATATACACATACACATATACACATACACATATACACATACACATATACACATACACATATACACATACACATATACACATACACATATACACATACACATATACACATACACATATACACATACACATATACACATACACATATACACATACACATACACATATACACATACACATATACACATACACATATACACATACACATATACACATACACATATACACATACACATATACACATACACATATACACATACACATATACACATACACATATACACATACACATATACACATACACATATACACATACACATATACACATACACATATACACATACACATATACACATACACATATACACATACACATATACACATACACATATACACATACACATATACACATACACATATACACATACACATATACACATACACATATACACATACACATATACACATACACATATACACATACACATATACACATACACATATACACATACACATATACACATACACATATACACATACACATATACACATACACATATACACATACACATATACACATACACATATACACATACACATATACACATACACATATACACATACACATATACACATACACATATACACATACACATATACACATACACATATACACATACACATATACACATACACATATACACATACACATATACACATACACATATACACATACACATATACACATACACATATACACATACACATATACACATACACATATACACATACACATATACACATACACATATACACATACACATATACACATACACATATACACATACACATATACACATACACATATACACATACACATATACACATACACATATACACATACACATATACACATACACATATACACATACACATATACACATACACATATACACATACACATATACACATACACATATACACATACACATATACACATACACATATACACATACACATATACACATACACATATACACATACACATATACACATACACATATACACATACACATATACACATACACATATACACATACACATATACACATACACATATACACATACACATATACACATACACATATACACATACACATATACACATACACATATACACATACACATATACACATACACATATACACATACACATATACACATACACATATACACATACACATATACACATACACATATACACATACACATATACACATACACATATACACATACACATATACACATACACATATACACATACACATATACACATACACATATACACATACACATATACACATACACATATACACATACACATATACACATACACATATACACATACACATATACACATACACATATACACATACACATATACACATACACATATACACATACACATATACACATACACATATACACATACACATATACACATACACATATACACATACACATATACACATACACATATACACATACACATATACACATACACATATACACATACACATATACACATACACATATACACATACACATATACACATACACATATACACATACACATATACACATACACATATACACATACACATATACACATACACATATACACATACACATATACACATACACATATACACATACACATATACACATACACATATACACATACACATATACACATACACATATACACATACACATATACACATACACATATACACATACACATATACACATACACATATACACATACACATATACACATACACATATACACATACACATATACACATACACATATACACATACACATATACACATACACATATACACATACACATATACACATACACATATACACATACACATATACACATACACATATACACATACACATATACACATACACATATACACATACACATATACACATACACATATACACATACACATATACACATACACATATACACATACACATATACACATACACATATACACATACACATATACACATACACATATACACATACACATATACACATACACATATACACATACACATATACACATACACATATACACATACACATATACACATACACATATACACATACACATATACACATACACATATACACATACACATATACACATACACATATACACATACACATATACACATACACATATACACATACACATATACACATACACATATACACATACACATATACACATACACATATACACATACACATATACACATACACATATACACATACACATATACACATACACATATACACATACACATATACACATACACATATACACATACACATATACACATACACATATACACATACACATATACACATACACATATACACATACACATATACACATACACATATACACATACACATATACACATACACATATACACATACACATATACACATACACATATACACATACACATATACACATACACATATACACATACACATATACACATACACATATACACATACACATATACACATACACATATACACATACACATATACACATACACATATACACATACACATATACACATACACATATACACATACACATATACACATACACATATACACATACACATATACACATACACATATACACATACACATATACACATACACATATACACATACACATATACACATACACATATACACATACACATATACACATACACATATACACATACACATATACACATACACATATACACATACACATATACACATACACATATACACATACACATATACACATACACATATACACATACACATATACACATACACATATACACATACACATATACACATACACATATACACATACACATATACACATACACATATACACATACACATATACACATACACATATACACATACACATATACACATACACATATACACATACACATATACACATACACATATACACATACACATATACACATACACATATACACATACACATATACACATACACATATACACATACACATATACACATACACATATACACATACACATATACACATACACATATACACATACACATATACACATACACATATACACATACACATATACACATACACATATACACATACACATATACACATACACATATACACATACACATATACACATACACATATACACATACACATATACACATACACATATACACATACACATATACACATACACATATACACATACACATATACACATACACATATACACATACACATATACACATACACATATACACATACACATATACACATACACATATACACATACACATATACACATACACATATACACATACACATATACACATACACATATACACATACACATATACACATACACATATACACATACACATATACACATACACATACACATATACACATACACATATACACATACACATATACACATACACATATACACATACACATATACACATACACATATACACATACACATATACACATACACATATACACATACACATATACACATACACATATACACATACACATATACACATACACATATACACATACACATATACACATACACATATACACATACACATATACACATACACATATACACATACACATATACACATACACATATACACATACACATATACACATACACATATACACATACACATATACACATACACATATACACATACACATATACACATACACATATACACATACACATATACACATACACATATACACATACACATATACACATACACATATACACATACACATATACACATACACATATACACATACACATATACACATACACATATACACATACACATATACACATACACATATACACATACACATATACACATACACATATACACATACACATATACACATACACATATACACATACACATATACACATACACATATACACATACACATATACACATACACATATACACATACACATATACACATACACATATACACATACACATATACACATACACATATACACATACACATATACACATACACATATACACATACACATATACACATACACATATACACATACACATATACACATACACATATACACATACACATATACACATACACATATACACATACACATATACACATACACATATACACATACACATATACACATACACATATACACATACACATATACACATACACATATACACATACACATATACACATACACATATACACATACACATATACACATACACATATACACATACACATATACACATACACATATACACATACACATATACACATACACATATACACATACACATATACACATACACATATACACATACACATATACACATACACATATACACATACACATATACACATACACATATACACATACACATATACACATACACATATACACATACACATATACACATACACATATACACATACACATATACACATACACATATACACATACACATATACACATACACATATACACATACACATATACACATACACATATACACATACACATATACACATACACATATACACATACACATATACACATACACATATACACATACACATATACACATACACATATACACATACACATATACACATACACATATACACATACACATATACACATACACATATACACATACACATATACACATACACATATACACATACACATATACACATACACATATACACATACACATATACACATACACATATACACATACACATATACACATACACATATACACATACACATATACACATACACATATACACATACACATATACACATACACATATACACATACACATATACACATACACATATACACATACACATATACACATACACATATACACATACACATATACACATACACATATACACATACACATATACACATACACATATACACATACACATATACACATACACATATACACATACACATATACACATACACATATACACATACACATATACACATACACATATACACATACACATATACACATACACATATACACATACACATATACACATACACATATACACATACACATATACACATACACATATACACATACACATATACACATACACATATACACATACACATATACACATACACATATACACATACACATATACACATACACATATACACATACACATATACACATACACATATACACATACACATATACACATACACATATACACATACACATATACACATACACATATACACATACACATATACACATACACATATACACATACACATATACACATACACATATACACATACACATATACACATACACATATACACATACACATATACACATACACATATACACATACACATATACACATACACATATACACATACACATATACACATACACATATACACATACACATATACACATACACATATACACATACACATATACACATACACATATACACATACACATATACACATACACATATACACATACACATATACACATACACATATACACATACACATATACACATACACATATACACATACACATATACACATACACATATACACATACACATATACACATACACATATACACATACACATATACACATACACATATACACATACACATATACACATACACATATACACATACACATATACACATACACATATACACATACACATATACACATACACATATACACATACACATATACACATACACATATACACATACACATATACACATACACATATACACATACACATATACACATACACATATACACATACACATATACACATACACATATACACATACACATATACACATACACATATACACATACACATATACACATACACATATACACATACACATATACACATACACATATACACATACACATATACACATACACATATACACATACACATATACACATACACATATACACATACACATATACACATACACATATACACATACACATATACACATACACATATACACATACACATATACACATACACATATACACATACACATATACACATACACATATACACATACACATATACACATACACATATACACATACACATATACACATACACATATACACATACACATATACACATACACATATACACATACACATATACACATACACATATACACATACACATATACACATACACATATACACATACACATATACACATACACATATACACATACACATATACACATACACATATACACATACACATATACACATACACATATACACATACACATATACACATACACATATACACATACACATATACACATACACATATACACATACACATATACACATACACATATACACATACACATATACACATACACATATACACATACACATATACACATACACATATACACATACACATATACACATACACATATACACATACACATATACACATACACATATACACATACACATATACACATACACATATACACATACACATATACACATACACATATACACATACACATATACACATACACATATACACATACACATATACACATACACATATACACATACACATATACACATACACATATACACATACACATATACACATACACATATACACATACACATATACACATACACATATACACATACACATATACACATACACATATACACATACACATATACACATACACATATACACATACACATATACACATACACATATACACATACACATATACACATACACATATACACATACACATATACACATACACATATACACATACACATATACACATACACATATACACATACACATATACACATACACATATACACATACACATATACACATACACATATACACATACACATATACACATACACATATACACATACACATATACACATACACATATACACATACACATATACACATACACATATACACATACACATATACACATACACATATACACATACACATATACACATACACATATACACATACACATATACACATACACATATACACATACACATATACACATACACATATACACATACACATATACACATACACATATACACATACACATATACACATACACATATACACATACACATATACACATACACATATACACATACACATATACACATACACATATACACATACACATATACACATACACATATACACATACACATATACACATACACATATACACATACACATATACACATACACATATACACATACACATATACACATACACATATACACATACACATATACACATACACATATACACATACACATATACACATACACATATACACATACACATATACACATACACATATACACATACACATATACACATACACATATACACATACACATATACACATACACATATACACATACACATATACACATACACATATACACATACACATATACACATACACATATACACATACACATATACACATACACATATACACATACACATATACACATACACATATACACATACACATATACACATACACATATACACATACACATATACACATACACATATACACATACACATATACACATACACATATACACATACACATATACACATACACATATACACATACACATATACACATACACATATACACATACACATATACACATACACATATACACATACACATATACACATACACATATACACATACACATATACACATACACATATACACATACACATATACACATACACATATACACATACACATATACACATACACATATACACATACACATATACACATACACATATACACATACACATATACACATACACATATACACATACACATATACACATACACATATACACATACACATATACACATACACATATACACATACACATATACACATACACATATACACATACACATATACACATACACATATACACATACACATATACACATACACATATACACATACACATATACACATACACATATACACATACACATATACACATACACATATACACATACACATATACACATACACATATACACATACACATATACACATACACATATACACATACACATATACACATACACATATACACATACACATATACACATACACATATACACATACACATATACACATACACATATACACATACACATATACACATACACATATACACATACACATATACACATACACATATACACATACACATATACACATACACATATACACATACACATATACACATACACATATACACATACACATATACACATACACATATACACATACACATATACACATACACATATACACATACACATATACACATACACATATACACATACACATATACACATACACATATACACATACACAT
>JAXIVJ010014936.1:0-33039 GCA_036785665.1 Chirona hameri
TTATGAGACCCTGGTGGTGGTGAGTTGTGAGACCCTGGCTAAGGGTTGAGCTGAGTTATGAGACCTCTGAGGTGGTGAGTTGTGAGACACTAGGTGTGTGAGTTGTGGGACCCTGGTGTTGATGAGTTGTGAGACGCTGGTGGTGAGTTGTGAGATCTGGTGTTGGTGAGTTATGAGACCTGGTGGTGGTGAGTTGTGAGACCCTGGTGGTGATGAGTTATGAGACCCTGGTGGTTATGAGCTGTGAGACCCTGGTGGTGGTGAGTTGTGAGCCCCTGGTGGTGATGAGCTGTGAGACCCTGGTGTGGTGAGTTGATAGGACCCCTGGTGGTGAGTTGTGAGACCTGGTGGTCAGTTGCTGAGACCCTGGTGGTGATGAGTTGTGAGACGCTGGTGTGAGTTGCTGAGACCCCTGTCGGCCGTGAGTTAGAGACCCTGGATGGGTGAGTTGTGAACCCTGGTGGTGAGTTGTGAGATCCATGGTAGGAAATGAGTTGTGAGACCTCTGGTGGTGGTGAGTAGTGAGACCCTGGTGGTGGTGAGTTGTGAGGACCCTGGTGGTGGTGAGTTGTACGAGACACTGAGGTGGGGTGAGTTGGTGAGGACCCTGGGTGGTTGGTGAGTTGTGAGGACCCTGGTGGTGAGTTAGTTGTGAGACCCTGGTGTGTGATGATCCTGTGATACCCTGGGTGGTGGTGAGTTGTGAGACCCCTGGTGGTGAGTTGTGAGACCCTGGTGGTCAGTTGTGGGACCCTGGTGGTGATGAGTTGTGGGACGCTGGTGGTGAGTTGTGATACCCTGGTGGTGGTGAGTTATGAGACCCCCTGGTGGTGGTGAGTTGTGAGACCATGGTGGTGGTGAGTTGTGAGACCTCTGGTGGTGATGAGTTGAGACCCTGGTAGTGGTAAGTTGTGAGACATGTGGTGAGTTGTGGGACCCTGGTGGTGATGAGTTGTGAGACCCTGGGTGGTGGTGAGTTGTGAGACCCTGGTGGAGAGTTGTGAGACCCTGGTGTGATGAGTTGTGAGACCCTGGTGGTGATGAGTGTGAGACCCTGGTGGTGATGTGTTGTGAGACCCTGGTGGTGGTGATGTGAGACCCTGGTGGTGGTGAGTTGTGAGACCCTGGTGGTGATGAGTTGTGAGACCCTGGTGGTGATGAGTTGTGAGACCCTGGTGGTGGTGGCGTTAGTGAGACCCCTGGTGGTGGTGAGTTTGTGAGACCCTGGTGGTGATGAGTTGTGAGACCCTGGTGGTGATAGTTGTGAGACCCTGGTGGTGAGTGTGAGACCCTGGTGGTGGTGAGTTTGTGAGGACCCTGGTGGTGGTGAGTTGTGAGACCCTGGTGGTGGTGAGGTTTGAGACCCTGGTGGTAGTGAGTTATGAGACCCTGGTGGTGATGAGTTGTGAGACCCTGGTGGTTGATGGAGTTGTGAGACCCCTGGTGGTGGTGAGTTGTGAGACCCTGGTAGTTGTGAGTTATGAGGACCCTGGTGGTGAGTTGTGAAACCCTGGTGGTGGTGAGTTATAACTCACCACCACCAGGGTCTCATAACTCACCACCACCAGGGTCTAATAGCGACCCTGGTGGTGGTGAGTTGTGAGACCCTGGTGGGGGTGGAGTTATGAGACCCTGGTGGTGGTGAGTTTGTTAGACCCTGGTGGTGGTGAGTTATGAGACCCTGGTGGTGGTGAGTGGTGAGACCCTGGTGGTGGTGAGTTGTGAGACCCTGGTGGTGGTGAGTTGTTGAGACCCTGGCTGGTGAGTTGTGAGACCCTTGGTGGTGGTGAGTTATGAAGACCCTGGTGGTGGTGAGTTGTGAGACCCTGGTGGTGGTGAGTTGTGAGACCCTGGTGGTGAGTTGTGAGACCCTGGTGGTGGTGAGTTGTGAGACCCTGGTGGTGGTGAGTTGTGGACCCTGGTGGTGGTGAGTTATGAGAGACCCTGGTGGTGGTGAGTTGTGAGACCCTGGTGGTGATGAGTTGTGATACCCTTGGTGGTTGTGAGTTATGAGACCCTGGTGGTGGTGAGTTGTGAGACCCTGGTGGTGGTGAGTTGTGAGACCCTGGTGGTGGTGAGTTGTGAGACCCTGGTGGTGGTCAGTTATGAGACCCTGGAGGTGGTGAGTTGTGAGACCCTGGTGGTGAGTTGTGAGACCCTTGGTGGTGATGAGTTATGAGACCCTGGTGGTTATGAGTTGTGAGACCCCTGGTGGTGGGTGAGTTGTGAGAACCCTGGTGGTGATGAGCTGCGAGGACCCTGGTGGTGGTGAGTTGTGAGACCCTGGTGGTGAGTTGGTGCGACCCTGGTGGTCATTTGTGAGACCCTGGTGGTGATGAGTTGTGAGACGCCTGGTGGTGAGTTTGTGGAGACCCTGTTGGCAGTGATATGAGACCATGGTGGTGGTGAGTTGTGAGACCCTGGTGGTGAGTTGTGAGATCCTGGTGGTGATGAGTATGAGACCCTGGTGGTGGTGAGCTGTTAGACCCCTGGTGGTGGTGAGTTGTGAGACCCTGGTGGTGGTGAGTTGTGAGACACTGGTGGTGAGTTGTGGGACCCTGGTGGTGATGAGTTGTGGGACGCTGGTAGTGAGTTGTGATACCCCATGGTGGTGGTGAGTTATGAGACCCTGGTGGTGGTGAGTGTGAAGCCCTGGTGGTTGTGAGTTCTGATACCCTGGGTGTTGATGAGTAGAGACCCTGGTGGTGGTAAGTTGTGAGACACTGGTGGTGAGTTGTGGGACCCTGGTGGTGATGAGTTGTGAGACGCTGGTGGTGAGTTGTGAGATCCTGGTGTTTGGTGAGGTTATGAGACCCCTGGTGGTGGTGAGTTGTGAGAGCCTGGTGATGGTGAGTTATGAGACCCTGGTGGTGGTGAGTTGTGAGACACTGGGGTGGTGGTGAATTGTTGAGACTCTAGTGGTGGTGAGTTATTGAGACCCCTGGTGTTGGTGAGTTGTGAGACCCTGATGGTGGTGAGTTGTGAGACCCTGGTGGTGGTGAGTTGTGAGACCTGGTGGTGGTGATTTATGAGACCCTGGTGGTTGTGAGTTATGAGACCCTGGTGGTGGTGAGTTGTGGAGACCCTGGTCGTGGTGAGTTGTGAGACCCTGTGGTTGTGAGTTATGAGACCCTGGTAGGTGGTGAGTTGTGAGACCCTGGTGGTGGTGAGTTATGAGACCCAGGTGGTGGTGAGTTATGAGACCCTGGTGGTTGTGAGTTATGAGACCCTCGTGGTGGTGAGTTGTGAGACCCTGGTGGTGGTGAGTTATGAGGACCCTGGTTGATGGTGAGTTGTGAGACCCTGGTGGTGAGTTGTGAGACCCTGGTGGTGGTGAATTGTGAGACCCTGGTGGTGGTAGAGTTATGAGACCCTGGTGGTGAGTTGTGAGACGCTGGTGGTGGTGAGTAGTGAGGACCCTGGTGGTGGTGAGTTATGAGACCCTGGTGGTGGTGAGTTGTTGAGACCCTGGTGGTGCGTGAGTTATGAGACCACTGGTGGTGGTGAGTTGTGAGATCCTGGTTGGTGCGGGTGAGTTGTGAGACCCTGGTGGTGGTGAGTTGTGAGACCCTGGTGGTGGTGAGTTATGAGACCCTGGTGAGTGAGGTTGGTGAGACCCTGTGGCTGGTGGAGGTGAATTGTGAGACTCTAGTGGTGGTGAGTTATGAGACCCTGGTGTTGGTGAGTTGTGAGACCCTGATGGTGGTGAGTTGTGAGACCCTGGTGGTGGTGAGTGTGAGATCCTGGTGGTTGTTGAGTATGAGACCCTGGTGGTTGTGAGTTATGAGACCCTGGTGGTTGGTGAGTTGTGAGACCCTGGTGGTGGTGAGTTGTGAGGACCCTGGGTGGTTGTGAGTTATGAGACCCTGGTGGTGGTGAGTTGTGAGACCCTGGTGGTGGTGAGTATGAGACCCTGGTGGTGGTGAGTTATGAGACCCTGGTAGGTTGTGAGTTATGAGACCCTCGTGGTTGTGAGTTGTGAGACCCTGGTGGTGGTGGAGTTATGAGACCCTGGTGATGGTGAGTTGTGAGACCCTGGTGGTGAGTTGTGAGACCCTGGTGGTGGTGAATTGTCGGACCCCCCTGGTGGTGGTGAGTTATGAGACCCTGGTGGTGAGTTGTGAGACGCTGGTGGTGGTGAGTTGTGAGACCCTGGTGGTGGTGAGTTATGAGGACCCTGGTGGTGGTGAGTTGTGAGACCTGGTGGTGTGAGTTATGAGACCTGGTGGTGGTGAGTTGTGAGATCCTGGTGGGTGAGAGTTGTGAGACCCTGGTGGTGGTGAGTTGTGAGACCCTGGTGGTGGTGAGTTATGAGACCCTGGTGGTGGTGATTTGTGAGACCCCTGGTGGTGGTAGAATTGTGAGGACTCTAGTTGGTGGGAGTTATGAGACCACTGGTGTTGGTGAGTTGTGAGACCCTGATGGTGGTGAGTTGTGAGACCTCTGGTGGTGGTGAGTTGTGAGATCCTGGTGGTGGTGAGTTGTGAGACCCCTGGTGGTGGTGAGTTATGATACCCTGGTGGTGGAAGAGGTTATGAGACCCTGGTGGTTGTGAGGTTATGAGACCCCTGGTGGTGGTGAGTTGTGAGACCCTGGTGGTGGTGAGTTATGAGACCCTGGTGGTGGTGAGTTGTGAGACCCTGGTGGTGGTGAGTTATGAGACCCTGGTGGTGATGAGTTGTGAGACCCTGGTGGTGATGTGTTGTGAGACCCTGGTGGTGGTGAGTTGTGAGACCCTGTTGGTGATGAGTTGTGAGACCCCTGGTGGTGGTGAGTTGTGAGACCCTGGTGGTGATGAGTTGTGAGACCCTGGTGGTGATGAGTTGTGAGACCCTGTGGTGATGAGTTGTGAGACCCTGGTGGTGAGTTGTGAGACCCTGGTGATTGGAGTTGTGAGACCCCTGATGGTGGTGCAGTTGTGAGACCCTGGGTGGTGATGAGTTTGTGCGACCCTGTGGTGAGTGTTAAGGCCCTGGTGGTGGTGAGTTATGAGACCCTGGTGGTGGTGAGTTAGTGAGACCCTGGTGGTGATGAGTTGTGAGACCCTGGTGGCGAGTTGTGAGACCCTGTGGTGAGTTGTGAGACCCTGGTGGTGATGAGTTGTGAGACCCTGGTGGTGATGAGTTTGTGAGACCCTGGTGGTGATGAGTTTGTGAGACCCTGGTGGTGGGTGATGTGAGACCCTGGTGGTGGTGAGTTGTGAGACCCTGGTGTGATGAGTTGTGAGACCCTGGTGGTGATGAGTTGTGAGACCCTGGTGGTGGTGCGTTATGAGACCCTCGGTGGTGGTGAGTTGTGAGACCCTGGAGGTGATGAGTTGTGAGACCTGGTGGTGATGAGTTGTGAGACCCTGGTGGTGGTGAGTTGTGAGACCCTGGTGGTGATGAGTTGTGAGACCCTGGTGGTGATGAGTTGTGACCTGGTGGTGATGAGTTTGTGCGACCCTGGTGGTGAGTGTAAGACCCTGGTGGTGGTGAGTTATGAGACCCTGGTGGTGGTGAGTTGTGAGACCCTGGTGGTGATGAGTTGTGGAGGACCCTGGTGGCGAGTTGGTGAGACCTGGTGGTGGTGAGTTGGTGAGACCCTGGTGGTGAGTTGTGAGACCCTGGTGGTGGTGAGTTGTGAGACCCTGGTGGCGATGAGCTGTGAGACCCTGTGGTGATGAGTTGTGAGACCCTGGTGGTGGTGAGTTGTGAGACCTGGTGGTGGTGAGTTGTGAGGACCTTGGGTGGTGATGAGTTGTGAGACCCTGGTGGTGATGAGTTGTAAGACCCTGGTGGTGGTGCGTTATGAGACCCTGGTGGTGGTGAGTTGTGAGACCGCCTGGTGGTGGTGAGTTGTGAGACCCTGGTGGTGGTGAGTTGTGAGACACTGGTGGTGAGTTGTGAGACCCTGGTGGTGGTGAGTTGTGAGACCCTGGTGGTGGTGAGTTATGAGACCCTGGTGGTGGTGAGTTGTGAGACCTGGTGGTGGTGAGTTATTGAGACCCCTGGTGGTGGTGAGTTGTGAGATCCCTGGTGGTGGTGAGTGTGGTGGGTATCGTTGAGACCATGGTGGTGGTGAGGTTGTTGAGACACTGGTGGTGAGTTGTGGGACCCTGGTGGTGGTGAAATGTGAGACCCTGGTGGTGGTGAGTTATGAGACCCTGGTGGTGGTGAGTTGTGAGACCCTGGTGGTGGTTGAGTTGTGAGACACTGGTGGTGAGTTGTGATACCCTGGTGGTGGTGAGTTGTGATACCCTGGTGGTGGTGAGTTGTGAGACCCTGGTGGTGGAGAGTTGAGTGGACCCTGGTGGATGGTGAATTGACGAGACCCTGGTGGTGGTGAGTTATGAGACCCACCTGGTGGTGTGAGTTGTGAGACCCTGGTGGTGGTGAGTTGTGAGACCCCTGGTGTTCGAGTTTGTGAGACCCTGGTGGTGAGTTGTGAGACCCCTGGTGGTGGTTAGTTGTGAGACACTCTGGTGGTAGTGGATTATGAGACCCTGGTGGTGATGAGTTGTGAGACCCTGGTGGTTTGTGAGTTGTGAGACCCTGGTGGGTGGTGAGTTGTGTGAGACCCTGGTGAGGTGAGTTGTGAAACCCTGGTGGTGAGTTGTGAGACACTGGTAGTGATGGGGTTGTGAGACCCTGGGGGTGGTGAGTTGTGAGACCCTGGTAGTGATGAGTTATGAGACCCCTGGTGGTGGTGAGTTGTGAGACCCTGGTGGTGGTGAGTTGTGAGACCCTGGTGGTGGGTGAGTTGTAAGACACTAGGTGGTGAGTTGTGAGACCCTGGTGGTGGTGAGTTGTGAGCCCCTGGTGGTGGTGAGTGTTGTGAGACCCCTGGTGTGATGAGCTGTGAGACCCTGGTGGTGGTGAGTTGTGAGACCTGGTGGTGAGTTGTGAGACCCTGGTGGTGAGTTGTGGGACCCTGGTGGTGATGAGTTGTGGGACGCTGGTGGTGAGTTGTGATACTCTGGTGGTGGTGAGTTATGAGACCCTGGTGGTGGTGAGTTGTGAGACCATGGTGGTGGGTGTGAGTTGTGAGACCCTGGTGGTGATGAGTTGAGACCCTGGTGGTGGTAAGTTGTGAGACACTGGTGGTGAGTTGTGGGACCCTGGTGGTGATGAGTTGTGAGACGCTGGTGGTGAGTCGTGAGATCCTGGTGGTGGTGAGTTATGAGACCCTGGTGGTGGTGAGCTTGTGAGACCCTGTTGGTGGTGAGTTGTGAGACCCTGGTGGTGGTGAGTTGTGAGATCCTGGTGGTGGTGAGAGTTGTGAGACCCTGGTGGTGGTGAGTTATGAGACCCTGGTGGTGGTGAGTTGTGAGACCCTGGTGGTGGTGAGTTGTGAGACCCTGGTGGTGGTGAGTTGTTGAGGACCCTGGTGGTGGTGAGTGTGTGAGACCCTGGTGGTGGTGAGTTATGAGACCCTGGTGGTTGGTGAGTTATGAGACCCTGGTGGTGGTGAGTTGGTGAGACCCTGGTGGTTGTGAGTTATGAGACCCTGGTGGTGAGTTGTCAAACCCTGGTGGTGGTGAGTTATAACTCACCACCACCAGGGTCTCATATCTCACCACCACCAGGGTCTAATAAGACCCTGTTGGTGGTGAGTTTGTGAGACCCTGGGTGGTGGTGAGTTATGAGGACCCTGGTGGTGGTGAGTTGTGAGACCCTGGTGGTGGTGAGTTATTGAGACCCTGGTGGTGGTGAGTGGTGAGACCCTGGTGGTGGTTGAGTTGTGAGAATCTGGTGGTGGTGAGTTGTGAGACCCTGGTGGTGAGTTGTGAGACCTTGGTGGGTGGTGAGTTATGAGACCCTGGTGGTGGTGTGAGTTGTGAGACCCTGGTGGTGGTGGAGTTGTGAGACCCTGGTGGTGAGTTCGTGAGACCCTGGTGGTGGTGAGTTGTGAGACCCTGGTGGTGGTGAGTTGTGGGACCCTGGTGGTGGTGAGTTATTGAGAGACCCTGGTGGTGGTGAGTTGTGAGACCCTGGTGGTGATGAGTTGTGATACCCTGGTGGTTGTGAGTTATGATACCCTGGTGGTGGTGAGTTGTCGAGACCCTGGTGGTGGTGAGTTGTGAGACCCTGGTGGTGGTGAGTTGTGAAGACCCTGGTGGTGGTCAGTTATGAGACCCTGGAGGTGGTTGAGTTGTGAGACCCTGGTGGTGAGTTGTGAGACCCTGGTGGTGATGAGTTATGAGACCCTGGTGGTTATGAGTTGTGATGACCCTGGTGGTGGTGAGTTGTGAGACCCTGGTGGTGATGAGCTGCGAGACCCTGGTGGTGGTGAGTTGTGAGACCGGTGGGTGTGCGCCTGGGTTGAGTTGTGCGACCCTGGTGGTCAGTTGTGAGACCCTGGTGGTGATGAGTTGGTGAGACGCTGTGGTGAGTGAGAGACCTGTTGGCAGTGAGTTATGAGACCATGGTGGTGGGTGAGTTGTGAGACCCTGTGGTGTGTGAGTTGTTGAGATCCTGGTGGTGAGTTGTGAGATCCTGGTGGTGATGAGTTATGAGACCCTGGTGGTGGTGAGCTGTTAGACCCTGGTGGTGGTGAGTTGTGAGACCCTGGTGGTGGTGAGTTGTGAGACACTGGTGGTGAGTTGTGGGACCCTGGTGGTGATGAGTTGTGGGACGCTGGTGGTGAGTTGTGATACCCTGGTGGTGGTGAGTTATGAGACCCTGGTGGTGGTGAGTTGTGAGACCCTGGTGGTGGTGAGTTGTGATACCCTGGTGGTGATGAGTTGAGACCCTGGTGGTGGTAAGTTGTGAGACACTGGTGGTGAGTTGTGGGACCCTGGTGGTGATGAGTTGTGAGACGCTGGTGGTGAGTTGTGAGATCCTGGTGTTGGTGAGTTATGAGACCCTGGTGGTGGTGAGTTGTGAGACCCTGGTGGTGGTGAGTTATGAGACCCTGGTGGTGGTGAGTTGTGAGACCCTGGTGGTGGTGAATTGTGAGACTCTAGTGGTGGTGAGTTATGAGACCCTGGTGTTGGTGAGTTGTGAGACCCTGATGGTGGTGAGTTGTGAGACCCTGGTGGTGGTGAGTTGTGAGACCCTGGTGGTGGTGAGTTATGAGACCCTGGTGGTTGTGAGTTTTGAGACCCTGGTGGTGGTGAGTTGTGAGACCCTGGTGGTGGTGAGTTGTGAGACCCTGGTGGTTGTGAGTTATGAGACCCTGGTGGTGGTGAGTTGTGAGACCCTGGTGGTGGTGAGTTATGAGACCCTGGTGGTGGTGAGTTATGAGACCCTGGTGGTTGTGAGTTATGAGACCCTGGTGGTGGTGAGTTGTGAGACCCTGGTGGTGGTGAGTTATGAGACCCTGGTGGTGGTGAGTTGTGAGACACTGGTGGTGAGTTGTGGGACCCTGGTGGTGATGAGTTGTGAGACGCTGGTGGTGAGTTGTGAGATCCTGGTGTTGGTGAGTTATGAGACCCTGGTGGTGGTGAGTTGTGAGACCCTGGTGGTGATGAGTTATGAGACCCTGGTGGTTATGAGCTGTGAGACCCTGGTGGTGGTGAGTTGTGAGCCCCTGGTGGTGATGAGCTGTGAGACCCTGGTGGTGGTGAGTTGTAGGACCCTGGTGGTGAGTTGTGAGACCCTGGTGGTCAGTTGTGAGACCCTGGTGGTGATGAGTTGTGAGACGCTGGTGGTGAGTTGTGAGACCCTGTTGGCAGTGAGTTATGAGACCCTGGTGGTGGTGAGTTGTGAGACCCTGGTGGTGAGTTGTGAGATCCTGGTGGTAATGAGTTATGAGACCCTGGTGGTGGTGAGTTGTGAGACCCTGGTGGTGGTGAGTTGTGAGACCCTGGTGGTGGTGAGTTGTAAGACACTGGTGGTGAGTTGTGAGACCCTGGTGGTGGTGAGTTGTGAGACCCTGGTGGTGGTTAGTTGTGAGACCCTGGTGGTGATGAGCTGTGATACCCTGGTGGTGGTGAGTTGTGAGACCCTGGTGGTGAGTTGTGAGACCCTGGTGGTCAGTTGTGGGACCCTGGTGGTGATGAGTTGTGGGACGCTGGTGGTGAGTTGTGATACCCTGGTGGTGGTGAGTTATGAGACCCTGGTGGTGGTGAGTTGTGAGACCATGGTGGTGGTGAGTTGTGAGACCCTGGTGGTGATGAGTTGAGACCCTGGTAGTGGTAAGTTGTGAGACACTGGTGGTGAGTTGTGGGACCCTGGTGGTGATGAGTTGTGAGACCCTGGTGGTGGTGAGTTGTGAGACCCTGGTGGTGAGTTGTGAGACCCTGGTGGTGATGAGTTGTGAGACCCTGGTGGTGATGAGTTGTGAGACCCTGGTGGTGATGAGTTGTGAGACCCTGGTGGTGGTGATGTGAGACCCTGGTGGTGGTGAGTTGTGAGACCCTGGTGGTGATGAGTTGTGAGACCCTGGTGGTGATGAGTTGTGAGACCCTGGTGGTGGTGCGTTATGAGACCCTGGTGGTGGTGAGTTGTGAGACCCTGGTGGTGATGAGTTGTGAGACCCTGGTGGTGATGAGTTGTGAGACCCTGGTGGTGAGTTGTGAGACCCTGGTGGTGGTGAGTTGTGAGACCCTGGTGGTGGTGAGTTGTGAGACCCTGGTGGTGGTGAGTTGTGAGACCCTGGTGGTAGTGAGTTATGAGACCCTGGTGGTGATGAGTTGTGAGACCCTGGTGGTTGTGAGTTGTGAGACCCTGGTGGTGGTGAGTTGTGAGACCCTGGTAGTTGTGAGTTATGAGACCCTGGTGGTGAGTTGTGAAACCCTGGTGGTGGTGAGTTATAACTCACCACCACCAGGGTCTCATAACTCACCACCACCAGGGTCTAATAGGACCTGGTGGTGGTGAGTTGTGAGACCCTGGTGGTGGTGAGTTATGAGACCCTGGTGGTGGTGAGTTGTTAGACCCTGGTGGTGGTGAGTTATGAGACCCTGGTGGTGGTGAGTGGTGAGACCCTGGTGGTGGTGAGTTGTGAGACCCTGGTGGTGGTGAGTTGTGAGACCCTGGTGGTGAGTTGTGAGACCTTGGTGGTGGTGAGTTATGAGACCCTGGTGGTGGTGAGTTGTGAGACCCTGGTGGTGGTGAGTTGTGAGACCCTGGTGGTGAGTTGTGAGACCCTGGTGGTGGTGAGTTGTGAGACCCTGGTGGTGGTGAGTTGTGGGACCCTGGTGGTGGTGAGTTATGAGAGACCCTGGTGGTGGTGAGTTGTGAGACCCTGGTGGTGATGAGTTGTGATACCCTGGTGGTTGTGAGTTATGAGACCCTGGTGGTGGTGAGTTGTGAGACCCTGGTGGTGGTGAGTTGTGAGACCCTGGTGGTGGTGAGTTGTGAGACCCTGGTGGTGGTCAGTTATGAGACCCTGGAGGTGGTGAGTTGTGAGACCCTGGTGGTGAGTTGTGAGACCCTGGTGGTGATGAGTTATGAGACCCTGGTGGTTATGAGTTGTGAGACCCTGGTGGTGGTGAGTTGTGAGACCCTGGTGGTGATGAGCTGCGAGACCCTGGTGGTGGTGAGTTGTGAGACCCTGGTGGTGAGTTGTGCGACCCTGGTGGTCAGTTGTGAGACCCTGGTGGTGATGAGTTGTGAGACGCTGGTGGTGAGTTGTGAGACCCTGTTGGCAGTGAGTTATGAGACCATGGTGGTGGTGAGTTGTGAGACCCTGGTGGTGAGTTGTGAGATCCTGGTGGTGATGAGTTATGAGACCCTGGTGGTGGTGAGCTGTTAGACCCTGGTGGTGGTGAGTTGTGAGACCCTGGTGGTGGTGAGTTGTGAGACACTGGTGGTGAGTTGTGGGACCCTGGTGGTGATGAGTTGTGGGACGCTGGTAGTGAGTTGTGATACCCTGGTGGTGGTGAGTTATGAGACCCTGGTGGTGGTGAGTTGTGAGACCCTGGTGGTGGTGAGTTGTGATACCCTGGTGTTGATGAGTTGAGACCCTGGTGGTGGTAAGTTGTGAGACACTGGTGGTGAGTTGTGGGACCCTGGTGGTGATGAGTTGTGAGACGCTGGTGGTGAGTTGTGAGATCCTGGTGTTGGTGAGTTATGAGACCCTGGTGGTGGTGAGTTGTGAGAGCCTGGTGATGGTGAGTTATGAGACCCTGGTGGTGGTGAGTTGTGAGACCCTGGTGGTGGTGAATTGTGAGACTCTAGTGGTGGTGAGTTATGAGACCCTGGTGTTGGTGAGTTGTGAGACCCTGATGGTGGTGAGTTGTGAGACCCTGGTGGTGGTGAGTTGTGAGACCCTGGTGGTGGTGAGTTATGAGACCCTGGTGGTTGTGAGTTATGAGACCCTGGTGGTGGTGAGTTGTGAGACCCTGGTGGTGGTGAGTTGTGAGACCCTGGTGGTTGTGAGTTATGAGACCCTGGTGGTGGTGAGTTGTGAGACCCTGGTGGTGGTGAGTTATGAGACCCTGGTGGTGGTGAGTTATGAGACCCTGGTGGTTGTGAGTTATGAGACCCTCGTGGTGGTGAGTTGTGAGACCCTGGTGGTGGTGAGTTATGAGACCCTGGTGATGGTGAGTTGTGAGACCCTGGTGGTGAGTTGTGAGACCCTGGTGGTGGTGAATTGTGAGACCCTGGTGGTGGTGAGTTATGAGACCCTGGTGGTGAGTTGTGAGACGCTGGTGGTGGTGAGTTGTGAGACCCTGGTGGTGGTGAGTTATGAGACCCTGGTGGTGGTGAGTTGTGAGACCCTGGTGGTGGTGAGTTATGAGACCCTGGTGGTGGTGAGTTGTGAGATCCTGGTGGTGGTGAGTTGTGAGACCCTGGTGGTGGTGAGTTGTGAGACCCTGGTGGTGGTGAGTTATGAGACCCTGGTGGTGGTGAGTTGTGAGACCCTGGTGGTGGTGAATTGTGAGACTCTAGTGGTGGTGAGTTATGAGACCCTGGTGTTGGTGAGTTGTGAGACCCTGATGGTGGTGAGTTGTGAGACCCTGGTGGTGGTGAGTTGTGAGATCCTGGTGGTTGTGAGTTATGAGACCCTGGTGGTTGTGAGTTATGAGACCCTGGTGGTGGTGAGTTGTGAGACCCTGGTGGTGGTGAGTTGTGAGACCCTGGTGGTTGTGAGTTATGAGACCCTGGTGGTGGTGAGTTGTGAGACCCTGGTGGTGGTGAGTTATGAGACCCTGGTGGTGGTGAGTTATGAGACCCTGGTGGTTGTGAGTTATGAGACCCTCGTGGTTGTGAGTTGTGAGACCCTGGTGGTGGTGAGTTATGAGACCCTGGTGATGGTGAGTTGTGAGACCCTGGTGGTGAGTTGTGAGACCCTGGTGGTGGTGAATTGTGAGACCCTGGTGGTGGTGAGTTATGAGACCCTGGTGGTGAGTTGTGAGACGCTGGTGGTGGTGAGTTGTGAGACCCTGGTGGTGGTGAGTTATGAGACCCTGGTGGTGGTGAGTTGTGAGACCCTGGTGGTGGTGAGTTATGAGACCCTGGTGGTGGTGAGTTGTGAGATCCTGGTGGTGGTGAGTTGTGAGACCCTGGTGGTGGTGAGTTGTGAGACCCTGGTGGTGGTGAGTTATGAGACCCTGGTGGTGGTGAGTTGTGAGACCCTGGTGGTGGTGAATTGTGAGACTCTAGTGGTGGTGAGTTATGAGACCCTGGTGTTGGTGAGTTGTGAGACCCTGATGGTGGTGAGTTGTGAGACCCTGGTGGTGGTGAGTTGTGAGATCCTGGTGGTGGTGAGTTGTGAGACCCTGGTGGTGGTGAGTTATGATACCCTGGTGGTGGTGAGTTATGAGACCCTGGTGGTTGTGAGTTATGAGACCCTGGTGGTGGTGAGTTGTGAGACCCTGGTGGTGGTGAGTTATGAGACCCTGGTGGTGGTGAGTTGTGAGACCCTGGTGGTGGTGAGTTATGAGACCCTGGTGGTGATGAGTTGTGAGACCCTGGTG
Source organism: Chirona hameri (assembly GCA_036785665.1). NCBI lineage: Eukaryota > Metazoa > Arthropoda > Thecostraca > Balanomorpha > Balanidae > Chirona > Chirona hameri. The sequence continues at coordinate 13,850 of JAXIVJ010014936.1, forward strand.
GTGATGTGTTGTGAGACCCTGGTGGTGGTGAGTTGTGAGACCCTGTTGGTGATGAGTTGTGAGACCCTGGTGGTGGTGAGTTGTGAGACCCTGGTGGTGATGAGTTGTGAGACCCTGGTGGTGATGAGTTGTGAGACCCTGGTGGTGATGAGTTGTGAGACCCTGGTGGTGAGTTGTGAGACCCTGGTGATTGGGAGTTGTGAGACCCTGATGGTGGTGAGTTGTGAGACCCTGGTGGTGATGAGTTGTGCGACCCTGGTGGTGAGTTGTAAGGCCCTGGTGGTGGTGAGTTATGAGACCCTGGTGGTGGTGAGTTGTGAGACCCTGGTGGTGATGAGTTGTGAGACCCTGGTGGCGAGTTGTGAGACCCTGGTGGTGAGTTGTGAGACCCTGGTGGTGATGAGTTGTGAGACCCTGGTGGTGATGAGTTGTGAGACCCTGGTGGTGATGAGTTGTGAGACCCTGGTGGTGGTGATGTGAGACCCTGGTGGTGGTGAGTTGTGAGACCCTGGTGGTGATGAGTTGTGAGACCCTGGTGGTGATGAGTTGTGAGACCCTGGTGGTGGTGCGTTATGAGACCCTGGTGGTGGTGAGTTGTGAGACCCTGGTGGTGATGAGTTGTGAGACCCTGGTGGTGATGAGTTGTGAGACCCTGGTGGTGGTGAGTTGTGAGACCCTGGTGGTGATGAGTTGTGAGACCCTGGTGGTGATGAGTTGTGAGACCCTGGTGGTGATGAGTTGTGCGACCCTGGTGGTGAGTTGTAAGACCCTGGTGGTGGTGAGTTATGAGACCCTGGTGGTGGTGAGTTGTGAGACCCTGGTGGTGATGAGTTGTGAGACCCTGGTGGCGAGTTGTGAGACCCTGGTGGTGGTGAGTTGTGAGACCCTGGTGGTGAGTTGTGAGACCCTGGTGGTGGTGAGTTGTGAGACCCTGGTGGCGATGAGCTGTGAGACCCTGGTGGTGATGAGTTGTGAGACCCTGGTGGTGGTGAGTTGTGAGACCCTGGTGGTGGTGAGTTGTGAGACCCTGGTGGTGATGAGTTGTGAGACCCTGGTGGTGATGAGTTGTAAGACCCTGGTGGTGGTGCGTTATGAGACCCTGGTGGTGGTGAGTTGTGAGACCCTGGTGGTGGTGAGTTGTGAGACCCTGGTGGTGGTGAGTTGTGAGACACTGGTGGTGAGTTGTGAGACCCTGGTGGTGGTGAGTTGTGAGACCCTGGTGGTGGTGAGTTATGAGACCCTGGTGGTGGTGAGTTGTGAGACCCTGGTGGTGGTGAGTTATGAGACCCTGGTGGTGGTGAGTTGTGAGATCCTGGTGGTGGTGAGTTATGAGACCATGGTGGTGGTGAGTTGTGAGACACTGGTGGTGAGTTGTGGGACCCTGGTGGTGGTGAAATGTGAGACCCTGGTGGTGGTGAGTTATGAGACCCTGGTGGTGGTGAGTTGTGAGACCCTGGTGGTGGTGAGTTGTGAGACACTGGTGGTGAGTTGTGATACCCTGGTGGTGGTGAGTTGTGATACCCTGGTGGTGGTGAGTTGTGAGACCCTGGTGGTGGTGAGTTGTGGGACCCTGGTGGTGGTGAATTGCGAGACCCTGGTGGTGGTGAGTTATGAGACCCTGGTGGTGGTGAGTTGTGAGACCCTGGTGGTGGTGAGTTGTGAGACCCTGGTGTTGAGTTGTGAGACCCTGGTGGTGAGTTGTGAGACCCTGGTGGTGGTTAGTTGTGAGACCCTGGTGGTAGTGAGTTATGAGACCCTGGTGGTGATGAGTTGTGAGACCCTGGTGGTTGTGAGTTGTGAGACCCTGGTGGTGGTGAGTTGTGAGACCCTGGTGGTGAGTTGTGAAACCCTGGTGGTGAGTTGTGAGACACTGGTAGTGATGGGTTGTGAGACCCTGGGGGTGGTGAGTTGTGAGACCCTGGTAGTGATGAGTTATGAGACCCTGGTGGTGGTGAGTTGTGAGACCCTGGTGGTGGTGAGTTGTGAGACCCTGGTGGTGGTGAGTTGTAAGACACTGGTGGTGAGTTGTGAGACCCTGGTGGTGGTGAGTTGTGAGCCCTGGTGGTGGTGAGTTGTGAGACCCTGGTGGTGATGAGCTGTGAGACCCTGGTGGTGGTGAGTTGTGAGACCCTGGTGGTGAGTTGTGAGACCCTGGTGGTGAGTTGTGGGACCCTGGTGGTGATGAGTTGTGGGACGCTGGTGGTGAGTTGTGATACTCTGGTGGTGGTGAGTTATGAGACCCTGGTGGTGGTGAGTTGTGAGACCATGGTGGTGGTGAGTTGTGAGACCCTGGTGGTGATGAGTTGAGACCCTGGTGGTGGTAAGTTGTGAGACACTGGTGGTGAGTTGTGGGACCCTGGTGGTGATGAGTTGTGAGACGCTGGTGGTGAGTCGTGAGATCCTGGTGGTGGTGAGTTATGAGACCCTGGTGGTGGTGAGTTGTGAGACCCTGTTGGTGGTGAGTTGTGAGACCCTGGTGGTGGTGAGTTGTGAGATCCTGGTGGTGGTGAGTTGTGAGACCCTGGTGGTGGTGAGTTATGAGACCCTGGTGGTGGTGAGTTGTGAGACCCTGGTGGTGGTGAGTTGTGAGACCCTGGTGGTGGTGAGTTGTGAGACCCTGGTGGTGGTGAGTGGTGAGACCCTGGTGGTGGTGAGTTATGAGACCCTGGTGGTGGTGAGTTATGAGATCCTGGTGGTGGTGAGTTGTGAGACCCTGGTGGTTGTGAGTTATGAGACCCTGGTGGTGAGTTGTCAAACCCTGGTGGTGGTGAGTTATAACTCACCACCACCAGGGTCTCATATCTCACCACCACCAGGGTCTAATAAGACCCTGGTGGTGGTGAGTTGTGAGACCCTGGTGGTGGTGAGTTATGAGACCCTGGTGGTGGTGAGTTGTGAGACCCTGGTGGTGGTGAGTTATGAGACCCTGGTGGTGGTGAGTGGTGAGACCCTGGTGGTGGTGAGTTGTGAGAATCTGGTGGTGGTGAGTTGTGAGACCCTGGTGGTGAGTTGTGAGACCTTGGTGGTGGTGAGTTATGAGACCCTGGTGGTGGTGAGTTGTGAGACCCTGGTGGTGGTGAGTTGTGAGACCCTGGTGGTGAGTTGTGAGACCCTGGTGGTGGTGAGTTGTGAGACCCTGGTGGTGGTGAGTTGTGGGACCCTGGTGGTGGTGAGTTATGAGAGACCCTGGTGGTGGTGAGTTGTGAGACCCTGGTGGTGATGAGTTGTGATACCCTGGTGGTTGTGAGTTATGATACCCTGGTGGTGGTGAGTTGTGAGACCCTGGTGGTGGTGAGTTGTGAGACCCTGGTGGTGGTGAGTTGTGAGACCCTGGTGGTGGTCAGTTATGAGACCCTGGAGGTGGTGAGTTGTGAGACCCTGGTGGTGAGTTGTGAGACCCTGGTGGTGATGAGTTATGAGACCCTGGTGGTTATGAGTTGTGAGACCCTGGTGGTGGTGAGTTGTGAGACCCTGGTGGTGATGAGCTGCGAGACCCTGGTGGTGGTGAGTTGTGAGACCCTGGTGGTGAGTTGTGCGACCCTGGTGGTCAGTTGTGAGACCCTGGTGGTGATGAGTTGTGAGACGCTGGTGGTGAGTTGTGAGACCCTGTTGGCAGTGAGTTATGAGACCATGGTGGTGGTGAGTTGTGAGACCCTGGTGGTGAGTTGTGAGATCCTGGTGGTGATGAGTTATGAGACCCTGGTGGTGGTGAGCTGTTAGACCCTGGTGGTGGTGAGTTGTGAGACCCTGGTGGTGGTGAGTTGTGAGACACTGGTGGTGAGTTGTGGGACCCTGGTGGTGATGAGTTGTGGGACGCTGGTGGTGAGTTGTGATACCCTGGTGGTGGTGAGTTATGAGACCCTGGTGGTGGTGAGTTGTGAGACCCTGGTGGTGGTGAGTTGTGATACCCTGGTGGTGATGAGTTGAGACCCTGGTGGTGGTAAGTTGTGAGACACTGGTGGTGAGTTGTGGGACCCTGGTGGTGATGAGTTGTGAGACGCTGGTGGTGAGTTGTGAGATCCTGGTGTTGGTGAGTTATGAGACCCTGGTGGTGGTGAGTTGTGAGACCCTGGTGGTGGTGAGTTATGAGACCCTGGTGGTGGTGAGTTGTGAGACCCTGGTGGTGGTGAATTGTGAGACTCTAGTGGTGGTGAGTTATGAGACCCTGGTGTTGGTGAGTTGTGAGACCCTGATGGTGGTGAGTTGTGAGACCCTGGTGGTGGTGAGTTGTGAGACCCTGGTGGTGGTGAGTTATGAGACCCTGGTGGTTGTGAGTTATGAGACCCTGGTGGTGGTGAGTTGTGAGACCCTGGTGGTGGTGAGTTGTGAGACCCTGGTGGTTGTGAGTTATGAGACCCTGGTGGTGGTGAGTTGTGAGACCCTGGTGGTGGTGAGTTATGAGACCCTGGTGGTGGTGAGTTATGAGACCCTGGTGGTTGTGAGTTATGAGACCCTGGTGGTGGTGAGTTGTGAGACCCTGGTGGTGGTGAGTTATGAGACCCTGGTGATGGTGAGTTGTGAGACCCTGGTGGTGAGTTGTGAGACCCTGGTGGTGGTGAGTTGTGAGACCCTGATGGTGGTGAGTTATGAGACCCTGGTGGTGAGTTGTGAGACGCTGGTGGTGGTGAGTTGTGAGACCCTGGTGGTGGTGAGTTATGAGACCCTGGTGGTGGTGAGTTGTGAGACCCTGGTGGTGGTGAGTTATGAGACCCTGGTGGTGGTGAGTTGTGAGATCCTGGTGATGGTGAGTTGTGAGACCCTGGTGGTGGTGAGTTGTGAGACCCTGGTGGTGGTGAGTTGTGAGACCCTGGTGGTGGTGAGTTATGAGACCCTAGTGGTGGTGAGTTATGAGACCCTGGTGGTGAGTTGTGAGACCCTGGTGGTGGTGAGTTGTGAGACCCTGGTGGTGGTGAGGAGTTGTGAGACCCTGGTGGTGGTGAGTTGTGAGACCCTGGTGGTGGTGAGTTATGAGACCCTGGTGGTGGTGAGTTGTGAGACCCTGGTGGTGGTGAGTTATGAGACCCTGGTGGTGGTGAGTTGTGAGACCATGGTGGTGAGTTGTGAGACCCTGGTGGTGGTGAGTTATGAGACCCTGGTGGTGGTGAGTTGTGAGACCCTGATGGTGAGTTGTGAGACCCTGGTGGTGATGAGTTATGAGACCCTGGTGGTGGTGAGTTGTGTGACCCTGGTGGTGGTGAGTTATGAGACCCTGGTGGTGGTGAGTTGTGAGACCCTGGTGGTGAGTTGTGGGACCCTGGTGGTGGTGAGTGGTGAGACCCTGGTGGTGGTGAGTGGTGAGACCCTGGTGGTGGTGAGTTATGAGACCCTGGTGGTGGTGAGTTGTGAGACCCTGGTGGTGGTGAGTTATGAGACCCTGGTGGTGGTGAGTTGTGAGACCCTGGTGGTGGTGAGTTGTGAGACCCTGGTGGTGGTGAGTTGTGAGACCCTGGTGGTGGTGAGTTATGAGACCCTAGTGGTGGTGAGTTGTGAGACCCTGGTAAAGGTGAGTTGTGAGACCCTGGTGGTGGTGAGTTGTGAGACCCTGGTGGTGGTGAGTTGTGAGACCCTGGTGGTGAGTTGTGAGACCCTGGTGGTGGTGAGTGGTGAGACCCTGGTGGTGGTGAGTTGTGAGACCCTGGTGGTCGTGAGTTGTGAGACCCTGGTGGTGGTGAGTTATGAGACCCTGGTGGTGGTGAGTTATGAGACCCTGGTGGTTGTGAGTTGTGATACCCTGGTGGTGGTGAGTTGTGAGACCCTGGTGGTGGTGAGTTATGAGACCCTGGTGGTGAGTGGTGAGACCCTGGTGGTGAGTTGTGAGACCCTGGTGGTGGTGAGTTATGAGACCCTGGTGGTGGTGAGTTATGAGACCCTGGTGGTGGTGAGTTGTGAGACCCTGGTGGTGATGAGTTATGAGACCCTGGTGGTGGTGAGTTGTGTGACCCTGGTGGTGGTGAGTTATGAGACCCTGGTGGTGGTGAGTTGTGAGACCCTGGTGGTGAGTTGTGGGACCCTGGTGGTGGTGAGTTGTGAGACCCTGGTGGTGAGTTGTGAGACCCTGGTGGTGGTGAGTTATGAGACCCTGGTGGTGGTGAGTTGTGAGACCCTGATGGTGAGTTGTGAGACCCTGGTGGTGATGAGTTATGAGACCCTGGTGGTGGTGAGTTGTGTGACCCTGGTGGTGGTGAGTTATGAGACCCTGGTGGTTGTGAGTTTTGATACCCTGGTGGTGGTGAGTTGTGAGACCCTGGTGGTGGTGAGTTATGAGACCCTGGTGGTGAGTGGTGAGACCCTGGTGGTGAGTTGTGAGACCCTGGTGGTGGTGAGTTATGAGACCCTGGTGGTGGTGAGTTATGAGACCCTGGTGGTGGTGAGTTGTGAGACCCTGGTGGTGGTGAGTTGTGAGACCCTGGTGGTGGTGAGGAGTTGTGAGACCCTGGTGGTGGTGAGTTGTGAGACCCTGGTGGTGGTGAGTTATGAGACCCTGGTGGTGGTGAGTTGTGAGACCCTGGTGGTGGTGAGTTATGAGACCCTGGTGGTGGTGAGTTGTGAGACCCTGGTGGTGAGTTGTGAGACCCTTGTGGTGGTGAGTTATGAGACCCTGGTGGTGGTGAGTTGTGAGACCCTGATGGTGAGTTGTGAGACCCTGGTGGTGATGAGTTATGAGACCCTGGTGGTGGTGAGTTGTGTGACCCTGGTGGTGGTGAGTTATGAGACCCTGGTGGTGGTGAGTTGTGAGACCCTGGTGGTGGTGAGTTATGAGACCCTGGTGGTGGTGAGTTGTGAGACCCTGGTGGTGATGAGTTATGATACCCTGGTGGTGGTGAGTTGTGAGACGCTGGTGGTGGTGAGTTGTGAGACCCTGGTGGTGGTGAGTTTTGAGACACTGGTGGTGAGTTGTGAGACCCTGGTGGTGGTGAGTTGTGAGACGCTGGTGGTGGTGAGTTGTGAGACCCTGGTGGTGGTGAGTTGTGAGACACTGGTGGTGAGTTGTGAGACCCTGGTGGTGGTGAGTTGTGAGACCCTGGTAGTGGTGAGTTGTGAGACTCTGGTGGTGGTGAGTTGTGAGACGCTGGTGGTGGTGAGTTTTGAAACCCTGGTGGTGGTGAGTGGTGAGACCCTGGTGGTGGTGAGTTGTGAGACCCTGGTGGTAGTGAGTTGTGAGACCCTGGTGGTGGTGAGTTGTGAGACCCTGGTGGTGGTGAGTGGTGAGACCCTGGTGGTGGTGAGTTATGAGACCCTGGTGGTGGTGAGTTATGAGACCCTGGTGGTGGTGAGTTGTGAGACCCTGGTGGTGGTGAGTTATGAGACCCTGGTGGTGGTGAGTTGTGAGACCCTGGTGGTTGTGAGTTATGAGACCCTGGTGGTGAGTTGTGAAACCCTGGTGGTGGTGAGTTATAACTCACCACCACCAGGGTCTCATAACTCACCACCACCAGGGTCTAATAAGACCCTGGTGGTGGTGAGTTGTGAGACCCTGGTGGTGGTGAGTTATGAGACCCTGGTGGTGGTGAGTTGTGAGACCCTGGTGGTGGTGAGTTATGAGACCCTGGTGGTGGTGAGTGGTGAGACCCTGGTGGTGGTGAGTTGTGAGACCCTGGTGGTGGTGAGTTGTGAGACCCTGGTGTTGAGTTGTGAGACCTTGGTGGTGGTGAGTTATGAGACCCTGGTGGTGGGGAGTTGTGAGACCCTGGTGGTGGTGAGTTGTGAGACCCTGGTGGTGAGTTGTGAGACCCTGGTGGTGGTGAGTTGTGAGACCCTGGTGGTGGTGAGTTGTGGGACCCTGGTGGTGGTGAGTTATGAGAGACCCTGGTGGTGGTGAGTTGTGAGACCCTGGTGGTGATGAGTTGTGATACCCTGGTGGTTGTGAGTTATGATACCCTGGTGGTGGTGAGTTGTGAGACCCTGGTGGTGGTGAGTTGTGAGACCCTGGTGGTGGTGAGTTGTGAGACCCTGGTGGTGGTCAGTTATGAGACCCTGGAGGTGGTGAGTTGTGAGACCCTGGTGGTGAGTTGTGAGACCCTGGTGGTGATGAGTTATGAGACCCTGGTGGTTATGAGTTGTGAGACCCTGGTGGTGGTGAGTTGTGAGACCCTGGTGGTGAGTTGTGCGACCCTGGTGGTCAGTTGTGAGACCCTGGTGGTGATGAGTTGTGAGACGCTGGTGGTGAGTTGTGAGACCCTGTTGGCAGTGAGTTATGAGACCATGGTGGTGGTGAGTTGTGAGACCCTGGTGGTGAGTTGTGAGATCCTGGTGGTGATGAGTTATGAGACCCTGGTGGTGGTGAGCTGTTAGACCCTGGTGGTGGTGAGTTGTGAGACCCTGGTGGTGGTGAGTTGTGAGACACTGGTGGTGAGTTGTGGGACCCTGGTGGTGATGAGTTGTGGGACGCTGGTGGTGAGTTGTGATACCCTGGTGGTGGTGAGTTATGAGACCCTGGTGGTGGTGAGTTGTGAGACCCTGGTGGTGGTGAGTTGTGATACCCTGGTGGTGATGAGTTGAGACCCTGGTGGTGGTAAGTTGTGAGACACTGGTGGTGAGTTGTGGGACCCTGGTGGTGATGAGTTGTGAGACGCTGGTGGTGAGTTGTGAGATCCTGGTGTTGGTGAGTTATGAGACCCTGGTGGTGGTGAGTTGTGAGACCCTGGTGGTGGTGAGTTATGAGACCCTGGTGGTGGTGAGTTGTGAGACCCTGGTGGTGGTGAATTGTGAGACTCTAGTGGTGGTGAGTTATGAGACCCTGGTGTTGGTGAGTTGTGAGACCCTGATGGTGGTGAGTTGTGAGACCCTGGTGGTGGTGAGTTGTGAGACCCTGGTGGTGGTGAGTTATGAGACCCTGGTGGTTGTGAGTTATGAGACCCTGGTGGTGGTGAGTTGTGAGACCCTGGTGGTGGTGAGTTGTGAGACCCTGGTGGTTGTGAGTTATGAGACCCTGGTGGTGGTGAGTTGTGAGACCCTGGTGGTGGTGAGTTATGAGACCCTGGTGGTGGTGAGTTATGAGACCCTGGTGGTTGTGAGTTATGAGACCCTGGTGGTGGTGAGTTGTGAGACCCTGGTGGTGGTGAGTTATGAGACCCTGGTGATGGTGAGTTGTGAGACCCTGGTGGTGAGTTGTGAGACCCTGGTGGTGGTGAGTTGTGAGACCCTGGTGGTGGTGAGTTATGAGACCCTGGTGGTGAGTTGTGAGACGCTGGTGGTGGTGAGTTGTGAGACCCTGGTGGTGGTGAGTTATGAGACCCTGGTGGTGGTGAGTTGTGAGACCCTGGTGGTGGTGAGTTATGAGACCCTGGTGGTGGTGAGTTGTGAGATCCTGGTGGTGGTGAGTTGTGAGACCCTGGTGGTGGTGAGTTGTGAGACCCTGGTGGTGGTGAGTTGTGAGACCCTGGTGGTGGTGAGTTATGAGACCCTGGTGGTGGTGAGTTATGAGACCCTGGTGGTGAGTTGTGAGACCCTGGTGGTGGTGAGTTGTGAGACCCTGGTGGTGGTGAGGAGTTGTGAGACCCTGGTGGTGGTGAGTTGTGAGACCCTGGTGGTGGTGAGTTATGAGACCCTGGTGGTGGTGAGTTGTGAGACCCTGGTGGTGGTGAGTTATGAGACCCTGGTGGTGGTGAGTTGTGAGACCCTGGTGGTGAGTTGTGAGACCCTGGTGGTGGTGAGTTATGAGACCCTGGTGGTGGTGAGTTGTGAGACCCTGATGGTGAGTTGTGAGACCCTGGTGGTGATGAGTTATGAGACCCTGGTGGTGGTGAGTTGTGTGACCCTGGTGGTGGTGAGTTATGAGACCCTGGTGGTGGTGAGTTGTGAGACCCTGGTGGTGAGTTGTGGGACCCTGGTGGTGGTGAGTGGTGAGACCCTGGTGGTGGTGAGTGGTGAGACCCTGGTGGTGGTGAGTTATGAGACCCTGGTGGTGGTGAGTTGTGAGACCCTGGTGGTGGTGAGTTATGAGACCCTGGTGGTGGTGAGTTGTGAGACCCTGGTGGTGGTGAGTTGTGAGACCCTGGTGGTGGTGAGTTGTGAGACCCTGGTGGTGGTGAGTTATGAGACCCTAGTGGTGGTGAGTTGTGAGACCCTGGTGGTGGTGAGTTGTGAGACCCTGGTGGTGGTGAGTTGTGAGACCCTGGTGGTGGTGAGTTGTGAGACCCTGGTGGTGAGTTGTGAGACCCTGGTGGTGGTGAGTGGTGAGACCCTGGTGGTGGTGAGTTGTGAGACCCTGGTGGTCGTGAGTTGTGAGACCCTGGTGGTGGTGAGTTATGAGACCCTGGTGGTGGTGAGTTATTAGACCCTGGTGGTTGTGAGTTGTGATACCCTGGTGGTGGTGAGTTGTGAGACCCTGGTGGTGGTATGTTATGAGACCCTGGTGGTGAGTGGTGAGACCCTGGTGGTGAGTTGTGAGACCCTGGTGGTGGTGAGTTATGAGACCCTGGTGGTGGTGAGTTATGAGACCCTGGTGGTGGTGAGTTGTGAGACCCTGGTGGTGATGAGTTATGAGACCCTGGTGGTGGTGAGTTGTGTGACCCTGGTGGTGGTGAGTTATGAGACCCTGGTGGTGGTGAGTTGTGAGACCCTGGTGGTGAGTTGTGGGACCCTGGTGGTGGTGAGTTGTGAGACCCTGGTGGTGAGTTGTGAGACCCTGGTGGTGGTGAGTTATGAGACCCTGGTGGTGGTGAGTTGTGAGACCCTGATGGTGAGTTGTGAGACCCTGGTGGTGATGAGTTATGAGACCCTGGTGGTGGTGAGTTGTGTGACCCTGGTGGTGGTGAGTTATGAGACACTGGTGGTTGTGAGTTGTGATACCCTGGTGGTGGTGAGTTGTGAGACCCTGGTGGTGGTGAGTTATGAGACCCTGGTGGTGAGTGGTGAGACCCTGGTGGTGAGTTGTGAGACCCTGGTGGTGGTGAGTTATGAGACCCTGGTGGTGGTGAGTTATGAGACCCTGGTGGTGGTGAGTTGTGAGACCCTGGTGGTGGTGAGTTGTGAGACCCTGGTGGTGGTGAGGAGTTGTGAGACCCTGGTGGTGGTGAGTTGTGAGACCCTGGTGGTGGTGAGTTATGAGACCCTGGTGGTGGTGAGTTGTGAGACCCTGGTGGTGGTGAGTTATGAGACCCTGGTGGTGGTGAGTTGTGAGACCCTGGTGGTGAGTTGTGAGACCCTGGTGGTGGTGAGTTATGAGACCCTGGTGGTGGTGAGTTGTGAGACCCTGATGGTGAGTTGTGAGACCCTGGTGGCGATGAGTTATGAGACCCTGGTGGTGGTGAGTTGTGTGACCCTGGTGGTGGTGAGTTATGAGACCCTGGTGGTGGTGAGTTGTGAGACCCTGGTGGTGAGTTGTGGGACCCTGGTGGTGGTGAGTGGTGAGACCCTGGTGGTGGTGAGTGGTGAGACCCTGGTGGTGGTGAGTTATGAGACCCTGGTGGTGGTGAGTTGTGAGACCCTGGTGGTGGTGAGTTATGAGACCCTGGTGGTGGTGAGTTGTGAGACCCCGGTGGTGGTGAGTTGTGAGACCCTGGTGGTGGTGAGTTGTGAGACCCTGGTGGTGGTGAGTTATGAGACCCTAGTGGTGGTGAGTTGTGAGACCCTGGTGGTGGTGAGTTGTGAGACCCTGGTGGTGGTGAGTTGTGAGACCCTGGTGTTGGTGAGTTGTGAGACCCTGGTGGTGAGTTATGAGACCCTGGTGGTGTTGAGTGGTGAGACCCTGGTGGTGGTGAGTTGTGAGACCCTGGTGGTCGTGAGTTGTGAGACCCTGGTGGTGGTGAGTTATGAGACCCTGGTGGTGGTGAGTTATGAGACCCTGGTGGTTGTGAGTTGTGATACCCTGGTGGTGGTGAGTTGTGAGACCCTGGTGGTGGTGAGTTATGAGACCCTGGTGGTGAGTGGTGAGACCCTGGTGGTGAGTTGTGAGACCCTGGTGGTGGTGAGTTATGAGACCCTGGTGGTGGTGAGTTATGAGACCCTGGTGGTGGTGAGTTGTGAGACCCTGGTGGTGATGAGTTATGAGACCCTAGTGGTGGTGAGTTGTGTGACCCTGGTGGTGGTGAGTTATGAGACCCTGGTGGTGGTGAGTTGTGAGACCCTGGTGGTGAGTTGTGGGACCCTGGTGGTGGTGAGTTGTGAGACCCTGGTGGTGAGTTGTGAGACCCTGGTGGTGGTGAGTTATGAGACCCTGGTGGTGGTGAGTTGTGAGACCCTGATGGTGAGTTGTGAGACCCTGGTGGTGATGAGTTATGAGACCCTGGTGGTGGTGAGTTGTGTGACCCTGGTGGTGGTGAGTTATGAGACCCTGGTGGTGGTGAGTTGTGAGACCCTGGTGGTGAGTTGTGGGACCCTGGTGGTGGTGAGTGGTGAGACCCTGGTGGTGGTGAGTGGTGAGACCCTGGTGGTGGTGAGTTATGAGACCCTGGTGGTGGTGAGTTGTGAGACCCTGGTGGTGGTGAGTTATGAGACCCTGGTGGTGGTGAGTTGTGAGACCCTGGTGGTGGTGAGTTGTGAGACCCTGGTGGTGGTGAGTTGTGAGACCCTGGTGGTGGTGAGTTGTGAGACCCTGGTGGTGGTGAGTTATGAGACCCTAGTGGTGGTGAGTTGTGAGACCCTGGTGGTGGTGAGTTGTGAGACCCTGGTGGTGGTGAGTTGTGAGACCCTGGTGGTGGTGAGTTGTGAGACCCTGGTGGTGAGTTGTGAGACCCTGGTGGTGGTGAGTGGTGAGACCCTGGTGGTGGTGAGTTGTGAGACCCTGGTGGTGGTGAGTTGTGAGACCCTGGTGGTGGTGAGTTATGAGACTCTGGTGGTGGTGAGTTATGAGACCCTGGTGGTTGTGAGTTGTGATACCCTGGTGGTGGTGAGTTGTGAGACCCTGGTGGTGGTGAGTTATGAGACCCTGGTGGTGAGTGGTGAGACCCTGGTGGTGAGTTGTGAGACCCTGGTGGTGGTGAGTTATGAGACCCTGGTGGTGGTGAGTTATGAGACCCTGGTGGTGGTGAGTTGTGAGACCCTGGTGGTGATGAGTTATGAGACCCTGGTGGTGGTGAGTTGTGTGACCCTGGTGGTGGTGAGTTATGAGACCCTGGTGGTGGTGAGTTGTGAGACCCTGGTGGTGAGTTGTGGGACCCTGGTGGTGGTGAGTGGTGAGACCCTGGTGGTGGTGAGTGGTGAGACCCTGGTGGTGGTGAGTTATGAGACCCTGGTGGTGGTGAGTTATGAGACCCTGGTGGTGGTGAGTTGTGAGACCCTGGTGGTGAGTTGTGAGACCCTGGTGGTGGTGAGTGGTGAGACCCCGTTAGTGACGCGGGGCAGGCTCGCCTTTCAGCCCTGAAAACTATGTGATAATTTCCATGATAAATGGCGTGTGTGGGCCTGTGTCTGGCCAGCCTGACACGATAAATCTGAACACGGCCAGACGAGCCCGCAGCGGCTGTGTCTAACGCTGCCCGACGCAATATGGCCAGCAACGGTCCCTGTGCCGGACTCGGCTGCCAGGGCCATGTTGCGAAACAGCAGCTCTCATGTGTTCTGATTTATGGTGTCATAACAGCATTTGTGGGGAAGAAGTAGGCTCATGCTGTTGCTGGCGACTGGAACATCATGTTGAGCACAGCAGCATGTAATATACAGTGATAGCTGATGTAGCTAGCCGTGGTATACCGGACCTAAGGAAATGTTTGTAGTCAAACAGTTAAGCACAGTGTTTAACAGACGCAGCAAGTAGGTACCTACGTAAGTTAAGAAGAAATACCGATGTGGCGTTGCCTCAAAATCACATACAAATGAAAATGTCCCGTTTTAACCCGCGCCGTGCCGGTGCTCAGCGCCACCTTCGCCGTGCCGGGGGACGGCGAAGCCGCCCCCCCCCCCTTCTAACTCATCTGCTTTTGGGAGTAGACGGAATCCCAAAACACCGTTCGATAGCTCATCAAAAATCATGTTGAAACTATTTCGTGTCATTTTTGGGGCTCATGTCAAGATTAGTCACCAGAGGTCATCAAACGTCACATTTTCCAAGTATAGGACTTGGCTTCAGACACCCCCAAATATCTCTGGAACAAATATCTATGATAGCATGGAACAAACGAAGAAAAAACAATCGAAGGCTCATGGAAAATGCAATCGCCACTGGTGTCTTCAAATTTTAGCTCAGGTCAATAGTTTAGGCTCCAGTGAGTCCAGAGGTCACCAAAAGTCACGATGATTTTTTCTTCCAAGAAGAGCATTTTCTACTAAAAAAGCATGGCACCGTTCATTGTGTAAACTGCTAAGATAGGTGAGGTACAAAGAGTGAATGCTATTGCATGGCACTTGGCCGGGTTCAGTCTCAATTTCCATCCCCGTGACAGTCACCAGTGAACAAGAGAGTCGATGTCTGATTGAAGAGTGCGAGCGTCGTCTTCGCAGCGGACCGAGTTATACAGTTTTACATCGTCAGCGTACATTATGCACCCACTTTTGATGTGGAGTGGGATGTCCGCGGTGAAACAGATGAACATCAGTGGGCCACAGATGCTACCCTGTGGAACGCCCTGTAGCACAGGCAGCCACGATGACGGTTTGCCATTTAAACCAACTCGCTGACTGTTTGTCAGGTACGATTGAAGCCACGAGTAAGCGCGGTCCGTCACGTTAAAAGAGTGCTTCATCTTGTGCAGCAGCAGTTTATGATTGACGCTTGTAAAGGCGGATGAGTAATATGTGTATACTGTATACAGTGTCCATCTGTGTCCCCTCGACTGTTGAGCCCCAAGCATCGTTCAGGAAACAAGTCAGATTGGTCACGCACGAGCGTTTGGGTAAGAATCCGTGATGATTGGGAGGCAAAACGGGACTTTCGCCCCGTTTTGGGGCGGACGCACCCGCCGTCTCCCCTTTGGCTACGTGCCTGGTTAAGATCTTGGCTACGTGCCTTAATCAGGTCACAAAAGGTCACTATTGACAAGAGGTATACGAAAGTCATGGGACACATGTTTTAGGGGTTATTTTACACGTGTAACTCGATAGTAGTAGCCTTTTTTCATAACCTGACCCCAAATAATGACCCTTAGCGAAGTCAAGGTCAGGTCACATAAGATCAAAATTTGAAATTGATTAATCTAAATAAAAAAGACATATTTCTAGACCAGTTCGGTAAAAAAAAAATACAGTGGTGGTATTTATTTGTCTGTATCTGGTCACTCAAAGCCAAAAAACGCAATTACAAAATGACGTCATGAGTTAGTTACTCATACTTAGGGAGCCATAATCCAGTAAAAAATAAAGATATTGCTTTGGAATTTGGTTTTGGCATCGTCCATACTTGGTTCTCAAAGATATATTCGTTTTTTTTCAGTGTTATTTTTAATATATATTTTGAGGGTCAAAAACTCAAAATGTCGAAAATCCGCGATAGCTATTTTAAAGAGAATGTCATTTCCTTTCTTTGGACGTTTTTATTTGCAATTTGCTTCAAAACTCGATTTTCTGCGATTTGTCAAACATTTGTCGTTTTTGCACCAAAAATGTCATGACATGGACGTCACTAAAACATCATTATCTCCCAAAGTACTCCACCGTCTTGTGAGAAGACGTAGACAATTGATGCAGTATAAAGTATTGAACGTCCATGTCGATATTTATCATAGTTTTTCAAGTTATTGAGAAAATCCCGGGGCAGAGAGGGGGAATTCTGCCCAGCCCCCCCCCCCCCCCCCCCCCCGCCGGGGCGGGGGGTTAAGGAGCGGGGCGGGGGGTTAAGTTTCGAAAGACGTTCCGTAGGTGCAGGTCGGGCGTTCCGTTTAATCGGTGGTCGAATCAGCTCAGCGACAACATAACCTGAACATGCCCGTCGCCGGCCCCATGGACGCCCCTGTGGCCGACACTTGGGACGCGCCCCTATGGCCGACCCCTGGGACGCCCCAAGTGGCCGCGGCCGCCCTGCGACGCCCCCTGTCGCCACCCCTGGGACGCCCCCTGTGGCCAACCCCCTGGGACGCTCCCTGTCGCCGATCCCCTGGGACACGCTCCAGTGTCGACCCCCTGGGACGCCCCTGTGGCCGATCCCCTGGGACACGCTCCAGTGGCCGATCCCCTGGGACACGCTCCAGTGGCCGAACCCCCTGGGACACGCTCCAGTGACCGACCCCCTGGGACACGCTCCAGTGGCCGACCCCTTGGGACGTCCACATGTGGCCGACCCCCTGAGACACGCTCCAGTGGCCGACCCCTTGGGACGCCCCCTGTGGCCGACCCCCTGGGACGCCCCTGTAGCCGACCCCCCTGGAACTCCCCCAGTGGCCGACCCCCTGGGACACGCTCCAGTGGTCGACCCCTTGGGACGCTCCCTGTGGCCCGACCCCCTGGAACACGCTCCATTGGCCTTCCCCCTGGGACACGCTCCAGTGGCCGACCCCTTGGGACGCCCCCTGTGGCCGACCCCCTGGGACGCCCCCTGTGGCCGACCCCTGGGACGCTCCCTGTGGCCGACCCCGGCAGCAGGCGCCTGTTCAGCGTCCCAGCGAGGCCCGCCTCCGAGTCCAGCTCTGGGCACTCGGAGGTCTATGGGCCCTCGGGAGTCTCTGGGCACTCGGAGTCTCTGGGCACTGAGTCCACCAATGGTACCTTGATGGCCGCCACACGCATACTTTCAAGCGTTTCCCAACTGGCGGGCCGCCCGATCCCACGGAGCTATACGGCGGTCACGGTGCTATACGGAGGCTGGCACGGTGCAGTGTGACGGGAACTACAGGACAGGCCAGACCAGGCACGTAGCCAGGACTGGCGGGCCGCCCCGATCCCACGGAGCTATACGGCGGTCACCAGAGGCCTGGCACGGTGCAGTGTGACGGGAACTACTAGACAGGCCAGACCAGGCACGTAGCCAGGACTGGCGGGCCGCCCGATCCCACGGAGCTATACGGCGGTCACCAGAGGGCTGGCACGGTGCAGTTTGACGGGAACTACAGACAGGCCAGACCAGGCACGTAGCCAGGGACTGGCGGGCCCGCCGTTCCCACGGAGCTATACGGCGGTCCACCAGAGGCTGGCACGGTGCAGTGTGACGGGAACTACAGACAGGCCAGACCAGGCACGTAGCCAGGACTGGCGGGCCGCCCGATCCCACGGAGCCTATACGGCGGTCACCAGAGGCTGGCACGGTGCAGTGTGACGGGACTACAGACAGGCCAGACCAGGCACGGTAGCCAGGGACTGGCGGGCCGCCCGATCCCACGGAGCTATACGGCGGTCACCAGAGGCTGGCACGGTGCAGTGTGACGGGAACTACAGACAGGCCAGACCAGGCACGGTGAGCCAGGATTTTTCACAGGGGGGGGGGGGGGGCACGTCCCGTCGGTGGCGGGATCAAATTTGGCTCCGTTTTCGTTAGCGAAAAGTTGTTGACCGGGGGGGGGGGGGGGGGGGTCGATCGTCGCTAGAATCGCATTTTATCTAGTGTAAAACTTGGACCAGGACAGGAGACAGGAGACAAGGAGACAGGAGGACCAGACAGACAGGAGACAGGAGACAGGAGGACCAGACAGACAGGAGACAGGAGACAGGAGACAGGAGACAGGAGACATGAGACAGGAGACAGGAGACAGGAGACAGGAGACAGGAGACAGGAGACAGGAGACAGGAGACAGGAGACAGGAGACAGGAGACAGGAGACAGGAGACAGGAGACAGGAGACAGGAGACAGGAGACAGGAGACAGGAGACAGGAGACAGGAGACAGGAGACAGGAGACAGGAGGACCAGACAGACAGGAGACAGGAGACAGGAGGACCAGACAGACAGGAGACAGGAGACAGGAGACAGGAGACAGGAGACAGGAGACAGGAGACAGGAGACAGGAGACAGGAGGACCAGACAGACAGGAGACTGGAGACAGGAGACAGGAGGACCAGACAGACAGGAGACAGGAGACAGGAGACAGGAGACAGGAGACAGGAGACAGAAGACAGAAGACAGAAGACAGAAGACAGAAGACAGAAGACAGAAGACAGAAGACAGAAGACAGAAGACAGAAGACAGAAGACAGAAGACAGAAGACAGAAGACAGAAGACAGAAGACAGAAGACAGAAGACAGAAGACAGAAGACAGAAGACAGGAGACAGGAGACAGGAGACAGGAGGACCAGACAGACAGGAGACAGGAGACAGGAGACAGGAGACAGGAGACAGGAGACAGGAGACAGGAGGACCAGACAGACATGAGACAGGAGACAGGAGACAGGAGACAGGAGACAGGAGACAGGAGGACCAGACAGACAGGAGACAGGAGACAGGAGGACCAGACAGACAGGAGGACCAGACAGACAGGAGGACCAGACAGACAGGAGCTATACGATGGTCAGCAGTGAGCAGAGGCCGGCACGGTGCAGTGTGACGGCAACTGCAGACAGCTGGTCAATCGGCGACGGGTGATGATCCCCAGAGACGACATATAACCGGACAGCTGGTCAATCAGCAAGGGGTGATGATCCCCAGAGACGACATATAACCGGACAGCTGGTCAATCAGCAAGGGGTGATGATCCCCAGAGACGACATATAACCGGACAGCTGGTCAATCAGCGACGGGTGATGATCCACAGAGACGACATATAACCGGACAGCTGGTCAATCAGCAAGGGGTGATGATCCACAGAGACGACATATAGGACAGCTAGTCAATCAGCAAGGGGTGATTGATCAGCAAGGGGTGATTGATCAGCGAGGGGCGATTGATGGTGATGATCCACAGAGACGACATATAGGACAGCTGGTCAATCAGCAAGGGGTGATTGATCAGCAAGGGGTGATTGATCAGCGAGGGGCGATTGATGGTGATGATCCACAGAGACGACATATAGGACAGCTGGTCAATCAGCAAGGGGTGATTGATCAGCAAGGGGTGATTGATCAGCGAGGGGCGATTGATGGTGATGATCCACAGAGACGACATATAGGACAGCTGGTCAATCAGCAAGGGGTGATTGATCAGCAAGGGGTGATTGATCAGCAAGGGTGATTGATCAGCGAGGGGCGATTGATGGTGATGATCCACAGAGACGACATTTAGGACAGCTGGTCAATCAGCAAGGGGTGATTGATCAGCAAGGGGTGATTGATCAGCGAGGGGCGATTGATGGTGATGATCTACAGAGACGACATATAACCGGACAGCATGCCTTAAATACATTGCATTTTAGGTTTGGTTAGCAAAGTGCTGAATACACGACTTCTGTTTTGATGG
>JAXIVJ010014937.1:0-33030 GCA_036785665.1 Chirona hameri
ATATATATATATATATATATATATATATATATATATATATATATATATATATATATATATATATATATATATATATATATATATATATATATATATATATATATATATATATATATATATATATATATATATATATATATATATATATATATATATATATATATATATATATATATATATATATATATATATATATATATATATATATATATATATATATATATATATATATATATATATATATATATATATATATATATATATATATATATATCAGGAACGACTGAGCCGATTGTGTTCAAATTATGTGCGTAGTTAGGGACCTCTCAGCCGCCACTTTCCCACAAGTGAGGGGCGGGGTGCTTCTGCACGTGCGCACGTGCGCACCCTTTTGTATCTCAGAATCTACTTGCCCGATGGAGTTGAAATTCACCATACATTTTCTTCGCGCTCGCTCGTTCATCGCCAACTTCGGCGTCTTAGTGGTGATTACGAGCGAACGCTTCGCGCTCGATCATCCTTCCGTGGTATATGGGGAAAATCTGAATATGAGCGGCCCGGCCCGGCCCGTGGCGACGCTTTTGAGAAGCGTATATCTCTGCAACCGTAAGTCCGATTGACAAGCGGACTTCTTTGCTGAGTAGCCCCATCCAACCTATCCTGTTTGTAGCCAATGCCGACTCACATGGGTGACTACCACTGCGCGTGGCGCGTGCGGCGTGAGGGGTGCTGAAAAGTGTTCTCTCGCAAAAACTCTGCAACGGCTGGGCCGATTGTGTGCAAATTTGGTGTGGTTAGGGATCCAGTTCCCACAAGTCAGGGTGGGGTGCCTCTGCACGTGCGCACGTGCGCACACTTTTTGTATCTCAGAAACTACTTGCCCGATGGAGTTGAAATTTGCCATACATTTCCTTCGCGCTCGCTCGTTCATCGCTAACTACGGCGCCTTGCTGGAAAATAGCAATGCGTAAGGAGGCTAATTTACTGAATTCGTTATCGAGTACTTGCTGAGTACCGACCGATATAAGCGTGGATCGCTTATCAGTAGGAAACAGCCAATATCATTCGGTAGGAATGTTTATATGCAAAATGTGATGAATTTATATCATATTTTGGCCTCGTCTATCGATTTCAGATGCTAATTCCATTTTTGTGGAAAAAGGTGATTATCTCCTTTTAAAGGGAATGTTTCACCTTTGTATTGGTTTTGAACTGATATAGCCATTATATTTGGCCGTTATTGAAATGTCTAAAATACTAAGGTCATTTTCCCCAAAACTTAGTTAGCCGTTTTTAACGCTCCCCTACGGAGGTCCTAAAACGATCCCCCCTGAGGTTTTTCTTGCATAACTTTTTACACATACGGCGAATCTTGCTGACATTTTCAGTAGCTGGTTTTACAAATATCATACGTATGCTGTAAACATTTAATTGAAATTGGTGAAGTGATTTGGGAGATAATGATGTTTTGATGACGTCATGTTGGTGGAAAAATGATAAATGTTTGCAAAAATCGTAAAAAAACAGAGTTTTGAAGCAAATTGCAAACGCAATTCAGAAAAGATATAAATTGTCATTCTCTTAAAAATGGCAATCTCGGATGTTTTACATTTTTGGTTTTTGACCGCTAAAATGAACAAAAACTGATTTTTTTGGGTAAAAATCACCACAAAATATTTTTTTCTCTCAAGATGTTAGAAAAACCGAAATACATGTGAGAGAACTGAGTATGGAAAATACCCAAACCAAATTTCAAAGCAATATCTCTATTTTTACTGAGTGATGGCTCTCTAAGTGACGTCATTTCAACTCATGACGAAAACGCATGACGTCATTTTTTTTTTACCAGATACGAAGAAATTATTACCTTTTCTGTATTTCTTAGACAAAACTGGTCTAGGAACATGCCTTTGTATTTAGGAACATTATCGATTTATAATTTTGAGGTTTTCTGACAGCAAAATCGCTGTTCTGGACGTGGTCGATCGAGGTCATTCACTTGACCTGGAAGGTCACTCGTGGACTTGAAACCTAAAATTGTTATACCGTTAGATTCCAAACATGACAGGCAACATGTTGGTTCTTACCGCGTTGCGCTATGTTGCTTGGCTCGGAAGTTAAAGGGAATAGTGCACCTTTGGAAAAGTACGTGGAATGATGGAAAAGAGTGTCCTGATTACGTTTGTTGTTTGTTTGTTGGGACTTAAGGGCGCGACGACTTGTCCTGATTACGGTTCTGGCATTCGTTTTTGCGAAAAAGTACCAATTTGTGATAATTGGAAAATATTGATATTAATACATATGACGTCACAATAATCTTGCGTCACCAAAACGAGTTGTGACGTCATACCGGCAAAAGCCTATCCTTGAATCAGAATATGTAAGAAACACTAACAACCTCATTCGCTGGGCCGTGACTCGCGAGTATATTGGTCGCGATTGAAAATGTGTGAATGTTTACACTATGGCCTTGTATGAGTAGAGTTGGAGTGGCGTTGCGTGAACACATATCCATAATGTTCATGTGCATAAATAAATGTGATATACCTACCCACAAATGTGTTTATATGTGCTCATCGGTATGTGGATGTAAATAAATATTGCAGCTACCGGTACTAGCCACCCATCAAAAGGTATGCCTTTTCAAGACGAGTGTGGACATTATTTTCAATTGGAAATCCAATGAAAATTGACAAAGTATTTTGTCAATTATGCCAATAATATTTTGAGCTAAGCGGCACTTAAACGTAAACAATAAACAAACGTTGTAAAAATTGAATCAATATATTGCATGAACACCGACCAGCCACCAATCAACAAATGCGTCTTATCACTAAGCATCGCAAGGTCAATTGGAAATCGGTTCACAATTGACAGAGGTAATTACTTAAAACTGTAACCGCAGGCAGAATGTATCCCAAATGTATCGCAGTTACAGGTGCATGTGCTTCTATTGCGGAGAATATTGCAGCTACCGGTACGAGCCACCCTTCAAAAGGTGTGCCTTTTGCAGACGAGTGTCGGTATTATTTTCAATTGGAAATCCAATGAAAATTGACACAAATATGGCCAATAATATTTCTAGCTCATGAACACATGATGCGTTTCGGTGGCGGCCGGTCCAAATAGCGAAAACGTTGTTCTATTACCCTGGCGAAAACGAAGTGCGGTAGGAATACTAATGACGTATGCAAAACGTCACAAGATTTGTTCCTTTAAAATATGGCCAAATATACCCAACGGTTTTTGCGTTGAAACTCAGCAACTAGGTCGTTTTGGAAGGGAAAATTTCTGATTAGGAGATTTCTCAGTACTCCCGACAATCTGACTATCTCAGTTAAAAACTAATGTTAAAGGTGTACTATTCCCTTTAACAGGTCTTTCTTTCTAGGACCCCCCTCCCGTAGGGTGAAGGTGAAAAAACTCCCCTAGGGCGAGGGTTAAAAGGAAATAGTTCACCTTCAACATTAGTTTTAAACTGAGATAGCAGTTTTGTAGCCCGTGTTGGGAAACCCCTATCTGCAAGTTTGCTTGACTGAAAAGACTCTCCAGCCGAATATATTTGAGTTTATGGCGAAGGAATGCGGTGCTGGCGAAAGAATGTTGTACTGGTTCTAGCCTGGGCAGAGGCTATACCATCAGCCAATCAGCTTGCAGCTGGTGCTAGCAAGCGAATCGCCGGCCGCCGGTTGGCACATCTCCAATGTGAGTCTATCTTTACGCGACTACTTTCGAATCTGATTGGCTGAACCATTTTTTTTAACATTCGCGTGACGTCAGGACTCTGACTCAGAGAGTATGGATATAGTAGAGCATGGATATAGTTTGATAAACAATAAAAATGTACGGCCTTTTGACCTGGATCGGCGCGATATAAGGCTATTTTTGACAATATAAAAAGAAATTGTATTAAAAAATATAATGAAATCGTGTTGGGTAAAAATTTCCAAGGTCAACTATTTCCTTTAAGCAATTCAATTTATAGTTTGCAAAAATGGGGTCTAGGCTAGTGCCGCCGCTGATTGACTGACAATTTCTTCAAGTCTGACAGACAATTTTTCAGCCAATCCCACTTTGTCAGCCAATCAGCGGCGGTCTATAGCTCAATAATGACGTCATCATCCCAAATAAAAACACGTCATTTGTATAAAGTAAAGTGACTTTTGAAAGAGAAAATATCACCATCATTTTCAGCAGAACTTACTTCATTATTTTCTACTACAACCAGCGTATATTTGACAACTTTCAGAAAGGTGAAGCATTCCCTTTAAAAAGTATATGTACTTGCTTTATTTTGTCCAAACTTCCAACTTTGAATTGAGGAATAATTTTATTTTATTCTTAAATTTAGACCACATAATTCAATACCATAACGGTAGCCAAAGAAATTGTTGCTAACAAAATCAAAAGGTCATTATTTCCCTTTAATAAAGACGCGAACTTGAACAAAATGAAAGAGAACGTTTGGTGAGAGAGAACGTTGGCTCGTCGTAAGTTTCGGTTTTCGAGTGAATTGTGGCCAACGGACATATTATTTCACTTATTTGCCTTCAAATTGACTCGCTCATGCTTGGTATACACGAATGCAACTATAATCCAGACGCGCACACAGGGAGGGGGGGGGCACATGGCCTGTGCCCCCCCCCCCCTTACGAAATGTGGGGCCCCTCTGAGGAGGTCCCGTGGGGCCCCTCTGAAGCGGCCCCGTGGGGCCTCTGTTTGGTTGTAATTTTTGTTTGCCACATTTTGTGGACATTTTCCGATTTTTGTTGATTTTTTATTTATTTTGGGGTGTCAAAAACTGAAAATTTCGAATATCCGATATAGCCATTTTGAAGTCCTGTTTGGCACGCGGACCCGTGCCCTCTTACGAAATGCTATGATGCCATCGAGCCGCCCTATGAGGCGGTCCGGTGGGGCCCCTGTCTGGTTGTATTTTTTACAAATTAAAAGTATTTGTTTTATAGTTTATCCGAAGTGGCCCACCGCGAAAATATAGAAAGCAAAGTTATCGCGAAAATGTGTAACGGGTCGAAGCTCTAAGGAGAAAGAAGATCAATATATAAAATAAGACACGAAGTGTACCTCATACCCGAGGCGCACACAAGGGGGACACACTGACCCGTGCCCAGTGGCGGCGTAAAGTATTTGATGGGGCAAAGAAACCTAGGGGACCCCTCGGTCAAAGGACCCAGGGGACCCCCCCCAAAAAAAATGTCGCGAAAAGGTATGTCCTCGGATTTAGGCCACTATATTTTGCAGGGTCTCTAAATGGTCGCAAAAAAACGACGGACAGACCCATGTTGAAGTCTCAAACCTTCCGAGGGCCCCTCAGGCGGCCTACCGAAGGCCCCTCATGCCCACTGCGGGCCTTCTATCGGCATTAGAGGGTCCCTCAGACTAGCTGGGGGCACATCGGGGCCATTTTTCTGTCAGTTTTGTTGTCGTTCAAAGAGGAAAAAATCGAACTAACTTCTTGGAGAGCCCCTCTTACAAATGTATGGGGGAAAACCATATGCTTGCCCCCCCCCCCCCCCACACTTCTTGAGTGGGGGAGCTGCTCCCCCTGCCCCCCCCCCCCCTCTTCCACCCTCCCTGCCCGCCCCCTTATTAAATGCGGAGTCCCTGTCCGGTTGTATTTTTGTTATCCGAAGAAAATTCGGATGCATTTTTCTCAAATGAAAAGTGAGTTTTTATTTTATATTTGCATCTTAGCACACCACGACTGTCCGCAGCCCGTGACGTAATGCGGCAATATGCATCCGTGAATCTATTCAAGCGTGCGTACTCAGTATCTGGTAAATGTTTTCCTTTGAATATTCTCCGCTGGATAATTATGTCCGATAATTTGTCCTTCCCGCGTTCGGTATATGCCACCATATGCTGAAATGGAAAATTATCCCTGACAGAGAAGATGTCTACTCTGTCGAGTGTAGGGGATATTTCCCATTGGTAAATTATCGCCCCGTGCAGAGCGTTCGGTATCTGCAAGGATATTATCCATCTTTTGTGTTTTGCGTGCGCTGTAAAACACGTATTTAACTCAACTCAGGCGTGGAATTGGTATTAGTCAACCTTAACTCTCGCCCGTGCAGCGTCCGATACCTACGTGACCGTGCAGGGGAGGGGGATACAACCCCCCAGGCGTTTCACCCCTAATTGAGCTGGAGCTTAGATAAAAAAAAACGAATGTGTTGCGTGTGATGAGAGGAAGCCGCTGATCTCGATTTTAAGGTCCTGGGTCATTAGGTGACCTCTGAGGTCATGCCAATGACCCGGATGTCATCCAAATCGTGCATGTGTAGAAATTGAATTATAATCTCTTGGTATAATTATGAAAATTGGGTCCCAAATTTGAAATCAGCGTCACAATATATCCTAGAAACTACCAGAATCCAAAAAGGTCATCTCAGGTCATCGGAGGTCAGTGACCTCGGTTGACCTGTGAAAGAGTGGAACATATAATTATGCAAAATGGATGCCAAATTTGAAATCAGCGTCACAAAATGTCCTAGAAACTGCCAGAAGCCAAACAAGTCATGTGAGGTCATCTTTGGTCAGTGACCTCGATTGACCTAGGTAAAGGTCAACCGAGGTCCGATATCAGTGGAAACCATAAATGTCACCTGGTAACACATGTGCATATGTTCCTGAACAACAAACACTCGGAAACTGCACTAGTAGCAAGCATCGATAATACAGGACGCCAGTTGCGCCTGACAAGACCTTGAGAAACAGGTCATAGGTCATGGGAGGTAGAAGTTTACATTTTTAGAGTATGTGTCAAATTGTTTCAAAGTAGGATACTGAAAGTTTCGTCGTAATCGGTTGATAACTACGCGAGTTATTCCCGAAAACCCGATGGGGGGGGGGGGAGGGGGTGGCATCCACCCCCACCCCCTGCACTGGCCAGGGTTAAAAGCAACAGGAATTATTTGAAGATTGCACAGCATGTGTAAAAACTCAAGTTTAAAGACAGCAAATGGCCGCCGGTGAACGCAGCAGCAGTCAGCTGACCAAGGGCGGATCCAGCCGGCCGTTTTTTTGGGGGGCGGGGGACAAACCGTTTTTAGCGGACCTTACCTACCCCCAATTTTGAATTTCTTTCCGGATTTGGGCCACTTTATTTTGCTACCACTCGATTTCTAATGATTTCTTTATTTTGATATTTTGGTGCGTTTTTTTTTAGCTTTTCGACCTTTTGGAATATCGAAAAAGGTCAGCTTGCAGATTGACCTTGCAGAGCTTGCAGCTTGCAGCTTGCAGAGCTTGCAGATTCTATTGTTCCGACATTGCCTTACACTGAGCAAAACTATGTCAATTGTCAGCTGTATCCAGGGGCGTCGCCGATAATTTTTTAGTGAGGGTCTGCTGAAATGACGAAAAAAGTGTACCCCGTTTTGTTAATGTTAAATATTTAAGCCTTTGCAGCATTGCTAATGTGGATTTTCATTTTATGGTAGGTACTTGTTATTTAGCGCCGCGAAGCGGCGCGAAATTTTTACGGGTGTGCCTTATCAAACCCAGACACATAGGCGGTGGGTAGATAATAAGAAGCTAAACATGTTATTCATTCAATTCACCGTTAGAACGAACCGAAGACGATGGCGATGGCTTCGTTATGACGACGGCCACTGATGTGACGCCGCGAAGCAGCGTGACATTTTCATTTTAGGTCGTGGATTTTTTTGATTTTTTTATATTTGTTTATATTAGAACCAGACCGTGAGTGGTGCAACTGCAACTGGTAATGCAGTGCATCGGGTACCCCTATTCCTGGTTGCACATCTCGGTATGATAAGGTACCGCCAAGAAGAGACTGCCAGACACTAAATTAATTCATTTTCCCATTTTCCAAATTTGTATAAGCAATTGCGTATTGTATTGTATTAAACAATTAAAACACTCTCCATTTTAAAATGGCTATTCCGAGTGTCGGGTCAGGATTAAGAAGAGAGACATGATAAAAGACACTCGGTATACAACACACAATAAGATCAGATGAATATAAAAGTACACACAGGCTATAGAAAATAAAACACACACACACACACACACACACACACACACACACACACACACACACACACACACACACACACACACACACACACACACACACACACACACACACACACACACACACACACACACACACACACACACACACACACACACACACACACACACACACACACACACACACACACACACACACACACACACACACACACACACACACACACACACACACACACACACACACACACACACACACACACACACACACACACACACACACACACACACACACACACACACACACACACACACACACACACACACACACACACACACACACACACACACACACACACACACACACACACACACACACACACACACACACACACACACACACACACACACACACACACACACACACACACACACACACACACACACACACACACACACACACACACACACACACACACACACACACACACACACACACACACACACACACACACACACACACACACACACACACACACACACACACACACACACACACACACACACACACACACACACACACACACACACACACACACACACACACACACACACACACACACACACACACACACACACACACACACACACACACACACACACACACACACACACACACACACACACACACACACACACACACACACACACACACACACACACACACACACACACACACACACACACACACACACACACACACACACACACACACACACACACACACACACACACACACACACACACACACACACACACACACACACACACACACACACACACACACACACACACACACACACACACACACACACACACACACACACACACACACACACACACACACACACACACACACACACACACACACACACACACACACACACACACACACACACACACACACACACACACACACACACACACACACACACACACACACACACACACACACACACACACACACACACACACACACACACACACACACACACACACACACACACACACACACACACACACACACACACACACACACACACACACACACACACACACACACACACACACACACACACACACACACACACACACACACACACACACGCAGTCACACACTCATTTTTCTCGCTTCACACAACTAAAAGTTCGGACACTGCACGCTTAAAAGCCCCCAGGGATAAATCGCGAATCTCCAGCGGGAGGCGGTTGTATACCTGCGCCGTACAAAAAAGAAGGCGCCGCCTGCCTGCTTCGGTTCTCGCGCGCGGGGATCTGCGTCCTGCCGGGTTTCGAGAGCGAAGAGCAGAGTTGATCTGAAGCTAAGAGGAAAGAGCCACTGGCTCCCCGGTGCAGCGAATTTTGTGCAGACAATTTAATGAGTGAAGTTCGTACAACTGGCGTGCGGTAGGCCAGCCCAGTTCGTCTCGCACGTCCGATATGTGGTCGAATTTGCGTCGGCCAGAGGCAACGCGTAGTGCAAAATTGAGGATCTTTAGAGGCGCTGTATATTTTTCTCTGACCCGTTTCCAAAGACAGCAAAGCAGTATCGGACGTGCGAGAGGACCAAGGCATTGACCAGAGTAGGCAGAAGGTCAGGCGGGATCTGATGACGCACGTGGGACAGGCCGATGAGGATACCGTTGCATTTTTTGACGAGAGCAGACACGTGAGAGTCCCAGGTGAGGTGCTTGTCGAACACCACGCCAAGGTTCCTCACCGTAGGGCCCTCACGGATCGTATCCTCGTGCAATCGAATGGAGATCGGGACTACGCCACGACAATTCTGACGGGAGCCAAATACGATAAGTTTAGTTTTGCCGATGTTGACCTTCAAACCGTGGGAGTGGAACCAGGCATCCAAAGAGTTTAAAACCTGTTCCATGGTAGCAATAAGCTGAGGGAGGGAGTCTTTTTTGCCAGAGAGTATTTTGTGTCATGCCGCGAAGCAGCGCGAAATTTTCAAGTTTTTCACTGTGGATAGCTGGATTTTGACTGCTACAAAGGCAATTTTTACAACTGTACGTCCAACCGTTGGGGGGGGGGAATAATAGTTTCAGGACCTGGGGGGGGGGGGGGGGCGCATGGCCTCTTTGCCCCCCCCCCTGGATCCGCCCCTGCAGCTGACTACGACGAATGGATAATATCCAAGCGACCCTGCTCCTGACAATTTCCATGGTTCTCGACCACGACGGAAAATTATCGGCGATGTTTTTCCATTTTTTAAATACCGAACGTGATTCTGTAACTTTTTCCATGATCCCGGAAAATTATCCAACATTTTCCAGATACTGAACGCACGGCAAATATCTACAAAGCTGAATTTGAGGAAACATGCCCTGTTCGGTAGCAGAGATTCACAAACATTGTGAAGCTGTCAAACACTTTGTCTAGCAACGTAGGACAGTGGTTTTAACAGCACGTTGCTTGGCAACGTGGCGGGTGTTTGTGGAGCTTGATCATGATCATTTATCAATGTCATTCACGGCTTACGTAAGGCTTGCATAATTGCTGCCTCCTACGCTGAAGTTCGGATATAGGAACATCACCCTACTGGCTTTCTTTCTACTGCGTGCCGACTACCTTTCAATATTGTATAATATGTACAGGGGTCCTTATTGGGTCCGCAATGGTGGGGCCCCCTCGGGGTCCGACGGGCCCCCTTGAGGTCGTGCCCCCCCCCCCCCCCTTACGAAAATCCTGTGAACGCGCCTGCCATAATCCATAGTAAAAGCGTGGCACACCTCAGAGTTGTGCCAAATTCATTAATGATCCGATCAATACACTCATTTGGTAAGTGTCTCGCACTTCATACCAATACCGTGGCAGTCAAAAGGCAGTGAGAAGTTCAAACTAGAGATATTGGCGCGGAATTCTGAGTAGACGCAGCACATCGGGTATTGCTAAACTCGGCAGCCCGACGTAAAGTTCTCCGAAAGAGGATCGACTTCCACTGAGCACCAGTCAATAGAGCCGGCACCGATTCGGCTGACGAGTTTCGAATCACGCCCATTTCCCAATGATTGGAGCCGGACAGCCCACGACCGCCTCAGCCGTCTCCAGCCGTCCGGCTTAACAGCGGCGGCGGCGGCGGCGGCGGCGGCGACCTTTGGCTGCACAGAAGACAGGGGGGGGGGGGGGGCGCCCGCAGATCCCGCCCAGTACAGATCTGCCGGTGATCAGAGCAGACATGCCTGGCTCAAGTGATGGCCAGTGCCGACTCTGGTCGAATCGGGCCCTGTCCTAAATCCCAATACCACTAGCATCGCCATACGACCGATCACCGAATCGCATCTGGCTGTGAAGCAGAACTCGGCGGAAGTCGAAACCGATCACCGAATCGCATCTGGCTGTGAAGCAGAACTCGGCGGAAGTCGAAACCGATTACCGAATCGCATCTGGCTGTGAAGCAGAACTCGGCGGAAGTCGAAACCGATTACCGAATCGCATCTGGCTGTGAAGCAGAACTCGGCGGAAGTCGAAACCGATCACCGAATCGCATCTGGCTGTGAAGCAAAACTCGGCGGAAGTCGAAACCAATTACCGAATCGCATCTGGCTGTGAAGCAGAACTCGGCGGAAGTCGAAACCGATCACCGAATCGCATCTGGCTGTGAAGCAGAACTCGGCGGAAGTCGAAACCGATTACCGAATCGCATCTGGCTGTAAAGCAGAACTCGGCGGAAGTCGAAACCGATCACCGAATCGCATCTGGCTGTGAAGCAGAACTCGGCGGAAGTCGAAACCGATTACCGAATCGCATCTGGCTGTGAAGCAGAACTCGGCGGAAGTCGAAACCGATCACCGAATCGCATCTGGCTGTGAAGCAGAACTCGGCGGAAGTCGAAACCGATCACCGAATCGCATCTGGCTGTGAAGCAGAACTCGGCGGAAGTCGAAACCGATCACCGAATCGCATCTGGCTGTGAAGCAGAACTCGGCGGAAGTCGAAACCGATCACCGAATCGCATCTGGCTGTAAAGCAGAACTCGGCGGAAGTCGAAACCGATCACCGAATCGCATCTGGCTGTAAAGCAGAACTCGGCGGAAGTCGAAACCGATCACCGAATCGCATCTGGCTGTGAAGCAGAACTCGGCGGAAGTCGAAACCGATCACCGAATCGCATCTGGCTGTGAAGCAGGACTCGGCGGAAGTCGAAACCGATCACCGAATCGCATCTGGCTGTAAAGCAGAACTCGGCGGAAGTCGAAACCGATCACCGAATCGCATCTGGCTGTGAAGCAGAACTCGGCGGAAGTCGAAACCGATCACCGAATCGCATCTGGCTGTGAAGCAGAACTCGGCGGAAGTCGAAACCGATCACCGAATCGCATCTGGCTGTGAAGCAGAACTCGGCGGAAGTCGAAACCGATTACCGAATCGCATCTGGCTGTGAAGCAGAACTCGGCGGAAGTCGAAACCGATTACCGAATCGCATCTGGCTGTGAAGCAGAACTCGGCGGAAGTCGAAACCGATTACCGAATCGCATCTGGCTGTGAAGCAGAACTCGGCGGAAGTCGAAACCGATCACCGAATCGCATCTGGCTGTGAAGCAGAACTCGGCGGAAGTCGAAACCGATCACCGAATCGCATCTGGCTGTGAAGCAGAACTCGGCGGAAGTCGAAACCGATTACCGAATCGCATCTGGCTGTGAAGCAGAACTCGGCGGAAGTCGAAACCGATTACCGAATCGCATCTGGCTGTGAAGCAGAACTCGGCGGAAGTCGAAACCGATCACCGAATCGCATCTGGCTGTGAAGCAGAACTCGGCGGAAGTCGAAACCGATCACCGAATCGCATCTGGCTGTGAAGCAGAACTCGGCGGAAGTCGAAACCGATTACCGAATCGCATCTGGCTGTGAAGCAGAACTCGGCGGAAGTCGAAACCGATCACCGAATCGCATCTGGCTGTGAAGCAGAACTCGGCGGAAGTCGAAACCGATCACCGAATCGCATCTGGCTGTGAAGCAGAACTCGGCGGAAGTCGAAACCGATCACCGAATCGCATCTGGCTGTGAAGCAGAACTCGGCGAAAGTCGAAACCGATCACCGAATCGCATCTGGCTGTGAAGCAGAACTCGGCGGAAGTCGAAACCGATCACCGAATCGCATCTGGCTGTGAAGCAGAACTCGGCGGAAGTCGAAACCGATCACCGAATCGCATCTGGCTGTGAAGCAGAACTCGGCGGAAGTCGAAACCGATCACCGAATCGCATCTGGCTGTGAAGCAGAACTCGGCGGAAGTCGAAACCGATCACCGAATCGCATCTGGCTGTGAAGCAGAACTCGGCGGAAGTCGAAACCGATCACCGAATCGCATCTGGCTGTGAAGCAGAACTCGGCGGAAGTCGAAACCGATCACCGAATCGCATCTGGCTGTGAAGCAGAACTCGGCGGAAGAACTCCCTAAGTCGACACATTTGGCTATCGAAGTACGGACACAGTCCGAGGCAAATGTTGCCACATTCCGGCGTTTCACGCAATTCGAGTAAATTTCTGTGATTTTAAACTAACTAGACAAATAAGTGCATCATTTTCTTTTAAATATCACAGGGAGCAGCTTTCACTCTTTGCCAGCAAACAAACCAGCGTTGGTGGCGCGTCAACTGCCTGTCGTTCTTGACCAGCGCTGGTTTCTAGCGGACTGGTGACCGAAACATTGGCGTGCAACGTGAAATCTCGGTGACTGGTGTTGTGCAGTTAGTGCGCAACACTCAATAAGTGCAGAAAATTGCTTATTTTCACCCCAAAATAAGATATTTTCACTCATTGCTTAGCAGACATGCAGAATATGAAATATTGACTCAAAAATAGTTTGTCTGATGATATACAGATACTGCAAAATAATACAAATTCAAGTAATGTTTTTGTTGTTGTTGCAGAGGCACCTTAATCGATGCGAAATTAACTGAAGTGTCATTGTTGGTGATACCGCACTTAACATATATTTGCATTTGTAATATTTTGATAGCGTCCTCTCTGTTCCGTCTGATCGTAATTACCGATTAGGTCCACACCACAATGGCGTGTACTTCGTGCGCATTGTGGCCGCACCCGACGGCAACGGTGCCACACCACGGCACCGAACGGACGCCGTCTGCGAAGACTCGCGCTGATCTGCCAGAGCAGCGTCGATAATATCACAACACGAAAACTCCGTCCGAGCTGTTTCCTGCGACCGAAAACTGCGAAAGCCCTCCTACGTCCTCGGCCTCCGTGATCACCCACCGGAACGGCGTCTGTAGTAGAGATGCAAGATTCTGCTCCCAGCGTCACAGCACTGAGACCAGAACTGGTCACGGCCGTGACTGAAGCTGTGACTGCCCAGGCCAGCGCCATAGGGTTAGCATTGCAGCGCAGTGACTAAAACTGTGACTTGACAGCTCATTTCGTGGCTGTGACTAAGCTGTGACCAAATATTTAGGATTTGCTGCACCTCTAGTCTGAAGCTACAGCCTCTCGGGGGTACTCCAGGAAACTAGGATGACAATATGACGTAACCGGACCATTGGGATCGGTCGATGATCAGAGATTGCCTTCGGCCCAATCCCGTGAATTCTGATGGCGCCGCAGCAACGTCCCCAGAACCCGAAAAGGTCATCATTTTGTCATTCACTCAACACACAACAGTTCATTTTTTTCGAGCGTTTTCTTCCTCATTGTTCACTGAGACCCGAAATAAGGCATCGATTTCCGTTTTCCTCTTGCCATATGTCCTACATAATAAATGGGCTCTGGGAGCACCGTCGCTTGTGCTCCCAGATCATACTAAAAGGTGAAACGCGTGTCAGCCACAGTGCAGCCGAATCAACGTGAAATGCGTGCCCACACCGGCGATACAACATGCAATCCGGAGAATATCCTTCGTGGGGCGGACAGCTCACCAAATAGCATATCTTTCCGTGGCCGAGCCATGTCATGGACCAACACCCTGTGGTCCCTGTGGTCTGCACCGCAGGGACACAGGGCACTGGGCGAAGCCGGGCATCCGGACCCGGCTTCCGGCCCCGGCTCCACCTGGCCGCCGGTGCCGGCCCCTGACCTGTCGTCTTCCGCCCCCCTCCCCTCCGCTCGGGTCGGCGCGTAACCGCGGTAAATGTTTAATCAATGTTGGCGGGGCACCGGGCAGCGCTCCACACTGCACCCGGATACTCTGAGCCGCTGGCAATGTCGTCACCGCCACCGCGCCGGGTGCACCGCAGCGCACTGCAGGCCCCCGCACGGCACACACGTCACACACGCCACAGCTGCAATAAACCAGCTCCGACCGGAACCCCGGCCGCTTTCTTCCTTTCCGCGGCGACAGATATCACTATTGATCCGGGACTATGACGGGTGAATGACGAGACTGGTAAATGGCTTACCATAGTACCAGTAAACGCCCACCGATAATCTGCAGACGGTAGCGGGAAGGGCGTCGCGACACGCAGTGCGCAGCACCTGGACTGGATACCGCCGGCATCGTGAGGCGATGTTACCGGAGGTCAGACTCACCGCAGCACCTGGACTGGATACCGCCGGCATCGTGAGGCGATGTTACCGGAGGTCAGACTCACCGCAGCACCTGGACTGGATACCGCCGGCATCGTGAGGCGATGTTACCGGAGGTCAGACTCACCGCAGCACCTGGACTGGATACCGCCGGCATCGTGAGGCGATGTTACCGGAGGTCAGACTCACCTCAGCACCTGGACTGGATACCGCCGGCATCGTGAGGCGATGTTACCGGAGGTCAGACTCACCGCAGCACCTGGACTGGATACCGCCGGCATCGTGAGGCGATGTTACCGGAGGTCAGACTCACCGCAGCACCTGGACTGGATACCGCCGGCATCGTGAGGCGATGTAACCGGAGCTGTCGGACTCACCGCAGCACCTGGACTGGATACCGCCGGCATCGTGAGGCGATGTTACCGGAGGTCAGACTCACCGCAGCACCTGGACTGGATACCGCCGGCATCGTGAGGCGATGTAACCGGAGCTGTCGGACTCACCGCAGCACCTGGACTGGATACCGCCGGCATCGTCAGGCGATGTTACCGGAGGTCAGACTCACCTCAGCACCTGGACTGGATACCGCCGGCATCGTGAGGCGATGTTACCGGAGGTCAGACTCACCGCAGCACCTGGACTGGATACCGCCGGCATCGTGAGGCGATGTTACCGGAGGTCAGACTCACCGCAGCACCTGGACTGGATACCGCCGGCATCGTGAGGCGATGTTACCGGAGGTCAGACTCACCTCAGCACCTGGACTGGATACCGCCGGCATCGTGAGGCGATGTTACCGGAGGTCAGACTCACCGCAGCACCTGGACTGGATACCGCCGGCATCGTGAGGCGATGTTACCGGAGGTCAGACTCACCGCAGCACCTGGACTGGATACCGCCGGCATCGTGAGGCGATGTTACCGGAGGTCAGACTCACCGCAGCACCTGGACTGGATACCGCCGGCATCGTGAGGCGATGTTACCGGAGGTCAGACTCACCGCAGCACCTGGACTGGATACCGCCGGCATCGTGAGGCGATGTTACCGGAGGTCAGACTCACCTCAGCACCTGGACTGGATACCGCCGGCATCGTGAGGCGATGTTACCGGAGGTCAGACTCACCGCAGCACCTGGACTGGATACCGCCGGCATCGTGAGGCGATGTTACCGGAGGTCAGACTCACCGCAGCACCTGGACTGGATACCGCCGGCATCGTGAGGCGATGTTACCGGAGGTCAGACTCACCTCAGCACCTGGACTGGATACCGCCGGCATCGTGAGGCGATGTTACCGGAGGTCAGACTCACCGCAGCACCTGGACTGGATACCGCCGGCATCGTGAGGCGATGTTACCGGAGGTCAGACTCACCTCAGCACCTGGACTGGATACCGCCGGCATCGTGAGGCGATGTTACCGGAGGTCAGACTCACCTCAGCACCTGGACTGGATACCGCCGGCATCGTGAGGCGATGTTACCGGAGGTCAGACTCACCGCAGCACCTGGACTGGATACCGCCGGCATCGTGAGGCGATGTTACCGGAGCTGTCAGACTCACCGCAGCACCTGGACTGGATACCGCCGGCATCGTGAGGCGATGTTACCGGAGGTCAGACTCACCGCAGCACCTGGACTGGATACCGCCGGCATCGTGAGGCGATGTTACCGGAGGTCAGACTCACCTCAGCACCTGGACTGGATACCGCCGGCATCGTGAGGCGATGTTACCGGAGGTCAGACTCACCTCAGCACCTGGACTGGATACCGCCGGCATCGTGAGGCGATGTTACCGGAGGTCAGACTCACCTCAGCACCTGGACTGGATACCGCCGGCATCGTGAGGCGATGTTACCGGAGGTCAGACTCACCGCAGCACCTGGACTGGATACCGCCGGCATCGTAAGGCGATGTTACCGGAGCTGTCAGACTCACCGCAGCACCTGGACTGGATACCGCCGGCATCGTGAGGCGATGTTACCGGAGGTCAGACTCACCGCAGCACCTGGACTGGATACCGCCGGCATCGTGAGGCGATGTTACCGGAGGTCAGACTCACCTCAGCACCTGGACTGGATACCGCCGGCATCGTGAGGCGATGTTACCGGAGGTCAGACTCACCTCAGCACCTGGACTGGATACCGCCGGCATCGTGAGGCGATGTTACCGGAGGTCAGACTCACCGCAGCACCTGGACTGGATACCGCCGGCATCGTGAGGCGATGTTACCGGAGGCCAGACTGTCCGCAGCACCTGGACTGGATACCGCCGGCATCGTCAGGCGATGTTACCGGAGGTCAGACTCACCGCAGCACCTGGACTGGATACCGCCGGCATCGTGAGGCGATGTTACCGGAGGTCAGACTCACCGCAGCACCTGGACTGGATACCGCCGGCATCGTGAGGCGATGTTACCGGAGGTCAGACTCACCTCAGCACCTGGACTGGATACCGCCGGCATCGTGAGGCGATGTTACCGGAGGTCAGACTCACCGCAGCACCTGGACTGGATACCGCCGGCATCGTGAGGCGATGTTACCGGAGGTCAGACTCACCGCAGCACCTGGACTGGATACCGCCGGCATCGTGAGGCGATGTTACCGGAGGTCAGACTCACCGCAGCACCTGGACTGGATACCGCCGGCATCGTGAGGCGATGTTACCGGAGGTCAGACTCACCGCAGCACCTGGACTGGATACCGCCGGCATCGTGAGGCGATGTTACCGGAGGTCAGACTCACCGCAGCACCTGGACTGGATACCGCCGGCATCGTGAGGCGATGTAACCGGAGGTCAGACTCACCGCAGCACCTGGACTGGATACCGCCGGCATCGTGAGGCGATGTTACCGGAGGTCAGACTCACCACAGCACCTGGACTGGATACCGCCGGCATCGTGAGGCGATGTTACCGGAGGTCAGACTCACCGCAGCACCTGGACTGGATACCGCCGGCATCGTGAGGCGATGTTACCGGAGGTCAGACTCACCGCAGCACCTGGACTGGATACCGCCGGCATCGTGAGGCGATGTTACCGGAGGTCAGACTCACCTCAGCACCTGGACTGGATACCGCCGGCATCGTGAGGCGATGTTACCGGAGGTCAGACTCACCGCAGCACCTGGACTGGATACCGCCGGCATCGTGAGGCGATGTTACCGGAGGTCAGACTCACCGCAGCACCTGGACTGGATACCGCCGGCATCGTGAGGCGATGTTACCGGAGCTGTCGGACTCACCTCCTCAGAGCTGCGGCACTGCTCCAGCAGATCGCAGGCGTACCGCTTGCACTGGTCGCTGAGCTGCTGGTACGTCTGGTGGAACTCATTCTCCATGCGACTCAGCTGAGTCAGCTCCCAGGACAGCTGTGACACAGAGTCAGAGTCAACCTACAGGACTCGTGTAGCACACGTAGTCAGCTTCCAGGACAGCTGTGACACAGTCAGAGTCAACCTTCAGGACTCGTGTAGCACACGTGGTCAGCTCCCAGGGCAGCTGTTACCAGAGGCGTAGCCAGGGGGGTGCAAATGGTGCTCCTGCACCCGGGAGATTTTGCCGGGCCCCCTATGCCCGGCTGCAACCACACGGCTTGGCGGCCGTCATTTTATGTTGTTGTAAAATACCATGCGAGAAGCCGATCCAAAGCCCTCTCACACAATACAAGGACCCTCCTAGTCTGTCAGAGAGCCTTATGATAAGGAGGAAGAACCCTTTCGAGGGCCCTCTCAGGCCTGGAATGGGCCCTCTCATGCCTGGCATGGGCCCTCTCAGGCCTGGAATGAGCCCTCTCAGACCTGGCATGGGCCCTCTCCAGGGGCGTAGCCAAGGGGGGGGGGGGGGGGCAATTGCCCCTCCCCCTCTTGATGGGGATGATGATTTCCCTTTTTTCAAGGACATTTTTGAAAATATGCCCCTCTAAGGAATAAGGATATAGTGGGCCAAATCCGGTGATTTTTTTGCTGTTGTGTGGTACATTATGCCCCCCCCCCCCCCTGAGCAAAAATTGCACCCCTGGACTGAATCCTGGCTACGCCACTGGCTGCGACATAGATGAATGAGTCGGAGCAAGTCTGACCAGGTCTGAGTCTGACCGAGTCTGCCCAGACTGTCAGTCACAACGTGGTCCTCCGATCAGCATCTGACCCGTCCTTTTTCTGCCGAGGGTACACAAATCTGGCTGAGTGTCAGGTCAAACAGATATAAACACGGACAGATCCAGGAGGGGGACAATAGCATAGGTAAATAAAGTCACTCAAATGTGGTTGATGTTGGGAAAAGCGCTGACCAGTTTTAAGGAAAGGTAGGTACTTGCCTATATTTTGTTTTCTTGATTTTCGACTCTGAAACCTGCATATCAGATATGATAGGATAAAAAGAGAAAATAATCCCACCCCATAGTATAGCACATATGCAACACTAAGCTCCACGATCACCCTAGTACCAAATTTGACTCCATCAAAAGACAAAGCTTCATTTACTAGAACAATTTATTGGAATATTTTGTAATCTATAAAAATAGAAATGAAACATTTCAGGCAGCATGTTTGATTTGTAATAAAATAATATTAAAAAAATACATAGCGATGAATGAGTTCCGCCCAAACATCAGTGGTGACCTGGATCTGAGAGAAATGGAATTAAACCCATCAGTGGTGACCTGGATCTGAGAGAAATGGAATTAAACCCATCAGTGGTGACCTGGATCTGAGAGAAATGGAATTAAACCTCAAACAAAATGATGATCAATGACAAAATACAAAACTTCATGTGACGATCTTGACCTATTGAAGAAGGAGAATTTCGAGAATTGTATTCACTTGGTGAGCCAAGAAAGTGGCAAATCTCGCATATTATCTTCCATTTTATGGGATAGGGTCCGTTAAGGATATCTTGTTAACGATGACTTGTGCCTTCGCAAAATTAAAGTTTGTTCTCTTCAATCGTGTGCAAATTTCGCAGGGGTTTAAATGTTG
The DNA here is from genome assembly GCA_036785665.1 of Chirona hameri. NCBI lineage: Eukaryota > Metazoa > Arthropoda > Thecostraca > Balanomorpha > Balanidae > Chirona > Chirona hameri. Next base: position 20,544 of record JAXIVJ010014937.1, read on the forward strand.
ATTTAGATACCTCCGAACACAATATAAGAAAAGACACCGCCGACGCATTGTGCAGTACGTCGAACCCCATCTGTCATTCTATCCCGCTAAAACGTGGGAGGCAAATAATCGGCTTGTGTGGAACGCATTAGAGGTTTGTGGCATTGGATTAACCACATCATTGCGTGGGAGAGATGTGACAGGATCTATTTGCTAATGACTGCAAAAGGCGGAATGATTGGCCAATGTTTGACACATTGCTGGGTATATTAACCCGCACACCGCTGGGGGGGGGGGGGGGAGAATCTGCCCCCACCCCAGCGGGGCGCGTTCGGCTGAATACCCCAGCGGGGCGCGTTCGGCTGAATACCCCAGCGGGGCGCGTTCGGCTGAATACCCCAGCGGGGCGCGTTCGGCTGAATACCCCAGCGGGGCGCGTTCGGCTGAATACCCCAGCGGGGCGCGTTCGGCTGAATACCCCAGCGGGGCGCGTTCGGCTGAATACCCCAGCGGGGCGCGTTCGGCTGAATACCCCAGCGGGGCGCGTTCGGCTGAATACCCCAGCGGGGCGCGTTCGGCTGAATACCCCAGCGGGGCGCGTTCGGCTGAATACCCCAGCGGGGCGCGTTCGGCTGAATACCCCAGCGGGGCGCGTTCGGCTGAATACCCCAGCGGGGCGCGTTCGGCTGAATACCCCAGCGGGGCGCGTTCGGCTGAATACCCCAGCGGGGCGCGTTCGGCTGAATACCCCAGCGGGGCGCGTTCGGCTGAATACCCCAGCGGGGCGCGTTCGGCTGAATACCCCAGCGGGGCGCGTTCGGATGAATACCCCAGCGGGGCGCGTTCGGCTGAATACCCCAGCGGGGCGCGTTCGGCTGAATACCCCAGCGGGGCGCGTTCGGCTGAATACCCCAGCGGGGCGCGTTCGGCTGAATACCCCAGCGGGGCGCGTTCGGCTGAATACCCCAGCGGGGCGCGTTCGGCTGAATACCCCAGCGGGGCGCGTTCGGCTGAATACCCCAGCGGGGCGCGTTCGGCTGAATACCCCAGCGGGGCGCGTTCGGCTGAATACCCCAGCGGGGCGCGTTCGGCTGAATACCCCAGCGGGGCGCGTTCGGCTGAATACCCCAGTGGGTTAATTAAAGTCACACCGGAATTATACCGGAATTATGCCGGAATTAAAACAAAGCTAAGAGGCATAGAGTAGCCGAATGTCAGACGGGGGTCAAGCTGAGGTAAAAATGTGGTAAAGGCAGCCGAGGCCCGAAGCAATATGAAATGAGTGACCAATTGCCATCTCTTGATTCCAGGCAACAGAATACTCTCCTCTTGAATTCTTGGAATATTGCATATACCTAATTTTCAACGGCAGCACATCAGGTTTAATCGTCTTCGGTGGTTGTGTTTAAAAACAGCTCGAATTTTACACATGTAATTTTCTGGTCTAAAAATGTGGCCTTTGCAACTTACAATAATAATAATACAAATATCAAAGTTCAATCGATATTGTAGTTGTGAATATTGTAATAACCGGATTTTTGCATTCTCATCACACAGCGAGCATAGCATGGTGGATAGCGAAATGATGGTGAAATCATGACGAAAGAACAATGTAGCGAGCTGCAGTCACATTGTGAGCTTTGTCGACCGAAAACTCAACAAATTTGCCGTACCAACAAATTGAGACTCCGTACATTCGAACCAATTAGAGAGTGGCCGCCCTGGTCGTGTAGATGACCTGAAGTAGACGAACTGAGATGGTTTCACGTGGCTCGAGTACCCCTGCATCATCTCGGGAGTGGATTACGCCGTCACCCCCCGGCTGCGACAGCCAGCCCGCAGTGAATCGCAGCAATGCAGGCTGGCCGTCCCATGCCGATCGAATCCAGTCAGCACCTCACTAGAGATGCAAAAGTTTATCCAAAAACAGGAACCGGCATCGCAACCGCCACCGCTCATAAAAGAGTTGGCACTGGCATCAAGCCCGGCCACATGTGGCAGCACCCGCCAGGCCCGGCAGCCAGCAATCTGCTTGTCTACTTCATTATACATTAAACAATATTTTAACCCCCGAACTTGTGCTGAGTCCGGTATGAGACCAGCAAGCCTGAGTTCAGACACAGCTTCAGGCCCGCCGGGCCTGAATTTGGGCCCGGCGCCGGCTCCGTGGTCCTGAAATTTGCATCCCTACACCTCACCACTCCCGAAGGTAACCAGAGCCTTGTTCACGACCTCCTGCTGACGGGCTGCCCACGGCTGCCCAAAACGGCAGCACGCACCAACCTACGTCATCGCCGGCGATTACTACTTGAACACAAATGCTGTCGATTCACGATACATATCTGGCGTACTTGCTACGATAAATTTGAAAGCCTGGCTTACGGTACCTAATACCAACATAAACAGTAAACTAAAATTATCGCAGACTTACTCCATATCCATCTTCGCTTGGAGATCGTTGGTTGTTTATCGACGCTTCACGTTTGGAAATTGCCGCGTGCGCCAATTTGTGTTATCTGCTGCCCGGCTGACGCGATTTTCCGGCAGCAGCGACAGCAGGAGGCAGCAGAGGTATGACGTCATACACCGTACCCCTCCCCACATCCCATTCCCCCCACTGGTCCACGCTGATTGGTCGATACGTTTTGACAGCAGTAGGCAGCAGCATTCAGCCCGTCAGCAGGCGTCGTGAACAAGGCTCTGTTCCGAACACACCCCGGCTCAGCCGCAACGCCCTCACCCCGGCTCAGCCGCAACCCAGCCCTCACCCCGGCTCAGCCGCAGCGTATTGCCAGACCACAATGCGGTAATTCTAGAGCTAATACATGCAACCGTCAAAAAACCAGAGAGCTCATTCGATTTAGCATTCATTATATGACGTATATCCTATTCGAAAATAACTGTTCGGGAAATCGTTGATCGCAGAGCGCCCCAATATGCCCGGGCGCCATTGTGAGATGGCTCTGCGTGGCGGCGTTTTGTCAACAGACTCTGCTGGTCGGGTATGATTGGGTCTCGGCGGGGATGTGATCACGGCTGAAATGCCACACCGTCTATCGGGACGGCTTCTGAGCGTGTCAGAACGAGTCTATAGGCACGATCGGAAACACCACACGGTAGCAGCCATACGGAGAACATAACAGGGCGGCGGCGTCGAAACAGCCCTCACTACAGTATGATGGCATTGGCTGGCAAAACAATGTCCAGCTCCATTGAGTTTTAACAGCTGTACTGTTTTATTGTTCTTAATCATAAGCGCCAGAATATTACACCACGCACAAAGGTGACAAATAATTATCGTCCGGCAAACGAAATTTTAAGGCAGCGTTCAGTTCAAAACAGCTTTTATGGGTTAACCAGCGCGGCGCTGGGGTTTCCAGCCGAACGCGCGGCGCTGAGGGAGGTGTCAATTTTACCCCTCTGTATCTTCCGAACTAATGATCGCAGCGAGACGCGTAAGACGGCGATCGAAAGCTCTCAGTGATAAAAATCTAACGCTTACCTGAAATTCTTAAAATAAGGTCACATGTCGGGTCACGGTCAGGTAAAATGTCACAAGTGAGATATTTGGGTTTTTGGACCATACTTTCCATCCAAAGCCTTAGATTGCGACTATTATCGCACAAAGTGCTCTCAAAGGTATAATGCATCTCCCGCATCAGCAAAAGTGAAATTGTAAGCAAAGGTCAAGGTCAAGGTCAGGTCACAAAAGGTCACAGGTCTACGAAAGTCATGCGACCCATGTTGTATGGGCTATTATACACGTATAATTCGTTAGCAGCAGCCATTTTCACAACCTGAACCCATATAATAGCCCTAAGGTCAGGCACGTAGCCAGGATTTCGTCCAGCGGGGAGGGGGGGGGGGGGGGGGCGGCGCCTCGAAAGGGCCCCCTTCCCGAGCGCTGAAAGGGCCCCTTCCCGAGCGTTGAAAGGGCCAAACAAAACGGATGAAAAGGCACGGTACACGGATGGAAAATGCAGTATGATAGGTATGGCATGGCCATACCAACTTTTAGGAGCTGGAGTTAGCAACTGCCATATCAACTTTGGAACCAGCGACACCAATTTGGAACCAGCTATACCAACTTGGAATATTTTTTTTTACGCTCAAGACCTGGAACTCTTTAAACAAATTGCGCCGCGGAGGGTCGCGAAAATTTTGAGTCTTACGCCCTAGATATGCATTCTCATCAATGCGTCACATTGCGTATGGTGCGGACATCTAAAAATGTTACTGTGCATTTACAAGTGCGGTAAAAATAAAGGTGCTAAAGTTAACTATTTTGTCCAATTATATAAAAAAGTAGCAGCATAACACATAAATGCGCCGAGAAACCGGCCGTTTTTTTAACCCGCATATTATTGAATTTGTAGCTAAATTGCGCCTTGGAGCGGCGCGAAAATTTGAGTTATATTCTCTGAACAACTGCATTCTTACTGTTGAAAGGCCCAGGGTCCCTTCATATCGTCTAGCGGCCCCCTCCGACCTTTTCAACGCCCTTCTGACCTGTTCAGGGACTCATCTGGGATCCGCAAAAAGACATGATGTGGAATGGGTGATATATATTAAATATAAAGAGGCTTTACTCTACAAGAGAAATTAAACTCGGAGCTTTCGGGTATATTGTGACACCCTTCATCAGCGATTAAGAGGCATTCGGTAACAGGTCATTGCTCACCTTAAAGGCAATGACCTGTTACCGAATGCCTCTTAATCGCTGACGAAGGGTGTTACAATATACCCGAAAGCTCCGATTTTAATATTTTTCTTGGTGGAGTAAGTCCTCTTTGTAATTAATCTTCATCTGGGATCTCTGCGTGCTTTGGGCCCTTCCGGTCTGACCAGGGACTCCTCTGACCTTCCAAGAAGCCTCTATTGTGTGTCAAGGGCCCATTCGGCCTGTTCAGATGTCCTTCCCACCTGGCCAGGGACTGAACTGGCTGTTTTGTCACCCTGCCGACATGATCAGGGGCCCCTCCGACCTGCCCAGGTGCCCCTCCAGTCTGCCTAGGAACTCATCCAGCATGTTCGACGCCCTTCCGACGGACCCAGGGACCGTTAAGGACTAGCCAGGGGCCCCTCCAACTTGCCCAGGGGCCCCTCCGACTTGCCCGGAGGCCCCTCCGATCTGCACAGGGACATTTGGAACTTTCCAAGGCCCCTCTGGTCTGTCCAGGGGCCCTCCAGCCTTCTAAGGGGCCCTTCCGATCTAGCAAGGGACTGCGCTGGCTGCTTTGCCGCCTTGGGACATGCTCCGAGGGCCCTCCGACCTGCCATGGGGCCCCTCCGTGCTGGCTAGGGGTCCATTCGGCATGTTCAGGGGCCGTCCTGACCCACCTAGGGGCCCTTTTGGTCTGGCCAGGGGCCCCTCTGACCTGCACAGGGGCCCTTTTAACTTCCCAGGGGCCCTCTGAGGTCTGTCCAAGGGCTCTCCAACCTGCTCAGGGGCCCTTATGACCTGCCGATATGCTCAGGTGTCTCTCAATCTGCCCAGGGGCCCCTCTGTGCTGGCTAGGGGCCCATTCGACGTGGTCAGGGGACCCTCTGACCCGTTCAGGGGCCCTTTCGGTATGGCCAGGGACCACTCTGACATGCACAGAGCTCTTTTGAACATACAAGGGGTCTTCTGGTCTTTCAGAGAGGGTCCTGGTGACCCTAAAGGACCTCTGAAGTGCTCTAAACTCTCTAAAGATCACGCTTCGCGTGGTAAAGAGCCCATGATACCGCGTCGGCCCTTTTCGGCGCGAGCAGCGCGCCGAAAAGGGTCCTCCGTCGCTGAAAAGGGCACGCCTGGCCTCCAGGGCAGGCAGCCGCACCTCCCCCTTGGCTACGTGCCTGCCTCAGGTCAAGGTCAGGTCACAAAAAGGACAAGATTTGAAATTAATTAATATAAATTAAAGAGGCATGTTTCTAGACCAGCTTTTTCTCAGAAATACATTGGCGGCATTCATTGGTTTGTATCTGGTCACTAAAAGCCCAAACAACATAACTTAAAAATGACGTCATGAGTTACTTAGGGAGCCATAAGTCAGTCAAAAATAAAGATATTGCTTTGAAATTTGGTTTGGATGTCGTCCATACTTGGTTCTCTAATACGTTTGCCGGTGTTTTGAATATCATACAAAAATTATTTTGTGGATATTCTTACGGAAAAAATCAGTGTTGAATTTTGGGGGGTCAAAAACCCAAAGTTTCGAAAATTATGAGATCGCCATTTGAAAGAGAATGTTATTTCCTTTCTTTTGACGTTTATTATTTGCGATTTGCATCACCACTTTATTTTCTACCATTTTTCAAACATTTAACGTTTTTTCACCAAAAATGGCATAACATGACGTCACTAAAACGTCACTATCTCCCAAACTCTTTCAAACATTTCAATAAAATTTTGTCAGACGACGTAGCATTAATGCAGCATAAGGTAACGATAGCTTCATTTTGATATCTGTCATAATTTTCAAGTTATTGAGAAAATCCGGGAGGGGGGTAAAATTTACCCCCCCCCCCCCAGCGCCGCGCGGGTTAAGGTATATCATATGTCAAACACTGAGCCAGTTTCCATTCGACAATGATACTGGCTCACAAATGCATTACAAAAATGCACAGCAGTAAATAAAGTAATACAGGTAAATATATTTTTCACTGACAGTTTTCCACCGTTCGCGTTGGTTGATTTAGGACAAAATGCATCATATAGCAATTCAGTCAATTCAGTCAATAGTAGCTTTTCATTTATAACCTCTGCATTATGATACAGACTTCCAAAATTTGTTCAAAGGTTATGCATTTTCCATATCGTTTGACTTTTGAATGAAAACTTCTATTTTGGCTGTTGAAGGTTGCTGTTGTATCCGGTTGGCCACATTCGATCTGTGATTTAAACAGGCGCGTTGATAAGAGCATACCGACAAGTCGCTTTTAGATGGGCATCTTTTCACCCAGCATTCAGTCCAGTTAGTCCATGCTAGACCAGTGCTTCTCGGCGTCAAGGGTATGGTTATCCGCCCTTGATGACCGGAATGACTCGTCGCCGATCCGTCCATCCATTGTTCTGGCTTAGTTAGTTAGTCCATGCTAGACCAGTGCTTCTCGGCGTCAAGGGTATGGTTATCCGCCCTTGATGACCGGAATGACTCGTCGCCGATCCGTCCATCCATTGTTCTGGCTTAGTTAGTTAGTCCATGCTAGACCAGTGCTTCTCGGCGTCAAGGGTATGGATGACCGGAATGACTCGTTGCCGATCCGTCCATCACGCAGACCGCAGTTCTCGGCTTCAAGCATCGCGGTACAGCATAACTTCAGGCGTTTACTACTAGTGCCACCTATGGGCAGGGATATGAGTAGACATGTGTGCTGTTGCCGTCGTCATAGACGATTTAAAAGCATTGGATGGTTTTGTGACGTATTGTCGTGAATCTGCAGCGATGTGAGTGACATACGGTTGGGGTTATCGGTGACGTTATTTTTGACCGACCTTGAGGAATAAGACGAATCCCGGTGGTGACAGGACATTGAGCACATTTTGAACATCAGATGGATGAGATAAAGTTGGGCTGATGTTGGCCACCTTTCAGACGGAATGCCCGCCCCCAGTTTGTAAGGTGCCCTTGAATTGACCCTAGAATGATCCTTCAACGGCTTGGAATAACCTCCTTGGAATGACCTTAGAGTATACTTGAATGACCTTAGACTGCCTCCTAACACCTCCAGGATGAGGCTCTCGCTGGTCCCTGTCTGGTAAGTGACCTTAGCCTAACCTTGAACGCCTCCAGGACGGGGTCCTCGCTGGTGAGGCTGATCCAGGCGGGTCCGCTGAGAGCGCGGTACGCCTGAATCCGACACAGCGAGTGGCGCAGGCGGTCCTGCAGGATCTCCTCGGTACAGGCGCGGCAGGCGCAGCCGTTGGCGTGGGGACGGCGGATGAATGCACCTGTCGGCCAGACATAACACGCAGGTCGCACCAGAAATGTCGGCCAGACACGGCACCGGCGATACGGCAGACATAACACGCAGGTCGCACCAGAAATGTCGGCCAGACACGGCACCGGCGATACGGCAGACATAACACGCAGGTCGCACCAGAAATGTCGGGCAGACATAACACGCAGGTCGCACCAGAAATGTCGGGCAGACCAGACATAACACGCAGGTCGCACCAGACATAACACGCAGGTCGCACCAGACATAACACGCAGGTCGCACCAGAAATGTCGGCCAGACATAACACGCAGGTCGCACCAGACATAACACGCAGGTCGCACCAGACATAACACGCAGGCCGCACCAGACATAACACGCAGGTCGCACCAGGCATAACACGCAGGTCGCACCAGAAATGTAGGTCAGACACGGCAAAGGCGATACGGCAGACATAACACGCAGGTCGCACCAGAAATGTCGGGCAGACATAACACGCAGGTCGCACCAGACATAACACGCAGGTCGCACCAGAAATGTCGGTCAGACACGGCAAGGGCGATACGGCAGACATAACACGCAGGTCGCACCAGAAATGTCGGCCAGACATAACACGCAGGTCGCACCAGACATAACACGCAGGTCGCACCAGAAATGTCGGTCAGACACGGCAAGGGCGATACGGCAGACATAACACGCAGGTCGCACCAGAAATGTCGGCCAGACATAACACGCAGGTCGCACCAGACATAACACGCAGGTCGCACCAGAAATGTCGGTCAGACACGGCACGGACGGCGATACGGCAGGCACGTCACGTGGTACAGCACAGTAGCGCACCGCGACTGAAACGCCTAGATCCTTACAGACGTCACAAACGTACTGATTCTTCAAAATAAAGCTGTTTAAGTAACTAATTTGGCTGTGGTTTGGCGTGTTGTTAGATGCCGAGTCCTAGCAACACAGCTCAAAGCCTTGCGATATCGATTCAAGTCGCTTATTTTACTGTTTTTCCCCGATAACTTGTTCCTTTCAGCGTAAATTGGTTTGTAGCTGCCAGATTTCTTGAAATGTTAAAAGGCGCAAAGCCGTGTTGACGTCTTGGTGCAATTAAGGCACATTTTACGCTTAAACCGACCGGTAAAGAATACTCGCGGCGGAAGGCGACGACAAAGGCTGCTCAGTGCTGCTCTGAGGAGGCAGGGCGGCTGAAGAGTGACGCCGATTTCCCCCGAGGTACACAAAACACAGCTCGTGCACGCTGGTGAGCAGTGAGCATGTCTGGATCCGGGCCTTAGGTAAGGTGCCGCGACATGTGAGGGCACCTCAGATGTCGGACGCTCGCTTCAGATGTCAGGTCGAGTCATTCCCCGAGTCGCTCATCCCCCAGTCACGAGGCGCTGCTCGGCGGTGGAGGTTGTACCACGTACCGGTGTCCGCCGCATGCTCCACGTGGAGCTCATGGTGCCGTTTCGTTGAAACTAATCTACTTCAGTTAATTTAGGGACAAAAGGTACCGACCGACCGTGGTGGAGCGCGAAATGAGGCTCAGTTAATAAACAATGGCAAACTTGGATAACAAATTAGCAGCGAGTCACAAAGTGGCATCCCACTGGGATCGAGAGTGACGTGCACCCCGGACCGTCGCGTTCCGGGCGCGAGACGCTATCGTTTGCCATTTGCGAAACTCTTTAGCGTCGAGCCAGTCACAGTCTTCATTGGTAGCGGCGTCACGAGTGCACATCAGTTGGGTGCTGGCTCGGCCTTACAGCCGGCGGCGGTCAGGTGACTGACCGGAGCCAGCTGACCTTACAGCCGGCGGCGGTCACGTGACTGACCGGAGCCAGCTGGCCTTACAGCCGGCGGCGATCACGTGACTGACCGGAGCCAGCTGGCCTTACAGCCGGCGGCCGTCACGTGACTGACCGGAGCCAGCTGGCCTTACAGCCGGCGGTGATCACGTGACTGACCGGAGCCAGCTGACCTTACAGCCGGCGGCGATCACGTGACTGACCGGAGCCAGCTGACCTTACAGCCGGCGGCGGTCACGTGACTGACCGGAGCCAGCTGACCTTACAGCCGGCGGCGATCACGTGACTGACCGGAGCCAGCTGGCCTTACAGCCGGCGGCCGTCACGTGACTGACCGGAGCCAGCTGGCCTTACAGCCGGCGGCGATCACGTGACTGACCGGAGCCAGCTGGCCTTACAGCCGGCGGCGATCACGTGACTGACCGCTCCTTACAGCCGGCGGAGATCACGTGACTGACCGGAGCCAGCTGGCCTTACAGCCGGCGGCGATCACGTGACCGATCGGAGCCAGCTGGCCTTACAGCCGCCGGCGATCACGTGACTGACCGGAGCCAGCTGGCCTTACAGCCGGCGGCGATCACGTGACTGATCGGAGCCAGCTGGCCTTACAGCCGGCGGCGATCACGTGAATGGCCGGAGCCAGCTGGCCTTACAGCCGACGGCGATCACGTGACTGGCCGGAGCCAGCTGGCCTTACAGTCGGCGGCGATCACGTGAATGGCCGGAGCCAGCTGGCCTTACAGCCGGCGGCGATCACGTGAATGGCCGGAGCCAGCTGGCCTTACAGCCGGCGGCGATCACGTGAATGGCCGGAGCCAGCTGACCTTACAGCCGGCGGCGATCACGTGAATGGCCGGAGCCAGCTGGCCTTACAGCCGGCGGAGATCACGTGACTGACCGGAGCCAGCTGGCCTTACAGCCGGCGGCGGTCACGTGACTGACCGGAGCCAGTGGAGGTAGAGGGGACAGGTAGGCAGAGGGGACAGGTAGGCGGAGGGGAAGCCAGCGAACATCGTTAACGGAGGTTACATTTGTGTAGGTTGTAGACAGGAAACCGCTGCGAGCTATTTTCCGTTGCCGAACACAAAAATCGCGGTGAATCAATGCGCAAAGGTATCTTCCTGGTTTAAAAAGTTGTTGCATTGTGGGGTTCGAATTGTTGTTAATATAATCGCAGGAGTTACGATGTCTGTGGTTGTTTTCCATTAAAGATAAACCGACCCTAAGCTCAAGTACGATCTGGCGACTACGGGCCTGTTCCAGTGGCGCCTCTAACCTCCTCCAAGCTGCTCTAACTTGCAGCTGTCCTATCCTAATACACAGACAGTTGCAAGTTGGAGCAACTTGGAGGAGGTTAGAGACGCCACTGGAACAGGCCCTACGATAGACGAAACAACCAAATTAACTTGCGAAATTATCGAAGATGGACGAGCACTGTTGCGTGCCTGGTTTGGATAACTTCGGACGTTGTATGATGATGTGGCTGCTTATTTGCAGTGCAGAACTTTAGTGGGATGGAGATGCATTGTGGACTCCGATTTGACCGATAACAAGCTCGTTATCACCGCCTTTTAAGAGCACAGAACTTTGTGCTACTTCACACTACACTTTCTGTATCAGTCAGACAAGAAACTTAGTCGGAATAGTTTGAACTTCAGTCATTCACCCTCGCAAGATTGGTCAAAATCCATTCGGCGTTGACTATTGATTTCTGAACAGAATGGAATGTGGTCTGGATGGCGTAATTGCGTGAGTGGAGGGGGAAATAATATTTACAGCCGGCTCCGCTCAGCCATAGCCCAGGCCTCAGAAACTCGTAGCATTGAAATGATTTCACTAACGGAAGAATCTATAATTATATATATATATATATATATATATATATATATATATATATATATATATATATATATATATATATATATATATATATATATATATATATATATATATATATATATATATATATATATATATATATATATATATATATATATATATATATATATATATATATATATATATATATATATATATATATATATATATATATATATATATATATATATATATATATATATATATATATATATATATATATATATATATATATATATATATATATATATATATATATATATATATATATATATATATATATATATATATATATATATATATATATGTATATATATATATATATATATATATATATATATATATATATATATATATATATATATATATATATATATATATATATATATATATATATATATATATATATATATATATATATATATATATATATATATATATATATATATATATATATATATATATATATATATATATATATATATATATATATATATATATATATATATATATATATATATATATATATATATATATATATATATATATATATATATATATATATATATATATATATATATATATATATATATATATATATATATATATATATATATATATATATATATATATATATATATATATATATATATATATATATATATATATATATATATATATATATATATATATATATATATATATATATATATATATATATATATATATATATATATATATATATATATATATATATATATATATATATATATATATATATATATATATATATATAATTATATATATATATATATATATATATATATATATATATATATATATATATATATATATATATATATATATATATATATATATATATATATATATATATATAT
>JAXIVJ010014938.1:0-33029 GCA_036785665.1 Chirona hameri
TCAAATCGCGGGGACAGCGCGCCAAAAACAAAAAATAATCCAAGTACACCATACCGTTAACACCCGGAAAACGCGCCTCGACTATTTTAACAGTGACACAAGCAAAGTGCTGCATTTCCGACGGTGCAATCGAAATGCCCATAGGCAGACGAGCGAACATATATTCATTTCCCTCATAAGACACCCCGAAATTCGCGCGCGTGCTCGCAGCCAGCGGAATGTGAAAAAAAAACATCACGCAGATCTATTTTTAATGCAAAGTTAAAACCATCGGCGGCAGCCTCCAAGGCCCGCTCGATGGTCGGTAAGACACACGGCCGGTGTGGCAAAAAGGGCGTAAGCGAAGACATGTCGTAAACTAGGCGCGCCACCGACTTGTTCTTAGGTACCGGGAAAAGACGGTAACATCGCCGCGGGCGGCCCGGCACCAGCACGCCGGCCGCCACACAGTCGGCCACCGCGGCCGTCATCAGCGCCGAGCGCCGAGTGACCTGCCACACGCGAGGCGCTGTCGCGGGCACGCGCACTTTCAACCCCTTAGCCAGTACGCACTGCACTCGTGGGTGACCGGCAAACAGTGCCGCATTAACCCGGCCGGCCACCGGCGGCCGCACCCGTGCGCCAACCTCCAGAGGCAGGCGCTGGGCGCCGATGAAGTCTAAAGGCGACTCGACCGTCGTCGGCACCCTCCCTCCGCCGATACTCCGGCAATTGCTCCCTCCGGAGAGGTCTGTACGTGCCCCCTTCGGTCGAAAAAATGATTTAAAAAAAAAAATGGTGAAAATATGCCCTTTTAAAAATATAGTGGGCCAAATCCGGTGAGTTTTTTTGGTGGGGGTACTTTATGCCCCCTGAGCAAAAATTGCCCTCTCCTGGAGTAAATCCTGGGTAGGCTACTGTCATAGGCTATTATTGAAGTTCCAGATGCTATTTTTTGTTCAGTGACCCCATACAGGATCAGATGAGGTCACCCGAGGTCACCAACACTTTTTTTGCCAATAACTCTGGATAAAATCAACATGGATGAGTGAAACTGGGACCAATGTGTTTGTCTCGTCGATGTACGTCTTCCAATGTGCAACATGACCTAATTGGGTCACCATTTGACCTTGACCAGAGGTCAAATTTCTACGTTGACCTAACCTGGTCATCATGCATACGATACGAAGCGCCTTGACGAGAAAAACACGATGGCGTAAAAGTAATTGCCTTATCTTTGTTAGGTAAAAAGATATTTGTGAAAACTCTTTTGCTAAAAAAATAGCTTTTTTGACATTTGATGAGATCTAGAGCCTCAATTATTCACCTGAGCTCAAGTTTGAGGGAACCTTTTCGATTTAATTTTTTAAGAGCTTGCCATTGTTTTTTTCTGTTTGTTTCTAGCTAGCATAGTTCCTGTGCTATCTTTGAATTTCTGGAGACAAGTCTTAAAACTTGAAAATCAGACCCTTGATGACCTCTAGTGACCTCAATATTGACATAAGAGAAAAATTGACAGAAATAGCTTCAAAGTGCATTTTGACGAGCTTTCAAACGGTGTTTTTTTTGTCTGAGTAAGAGGGGGCATCGAGTTAGAGGGGCGTCGAAACGCCCCCCCCCCCCCGGCACGGCGAAGGTGGCGCGCGAGCACCGGTACGGTGCGGGTTAAAGGAAATAGTTCACCTTCAACATGGGTTTTGAACTGAAATAGCAGTTTTGTAGCCCGTGTTGAGAAATCCTTATCTGGAACTTTTATTGGCTGAAAAGACTCTCCAGCCGAAGATATTTGACTTTTTGGCGAAGGAATACAAGGAATATATGATGTACCGTACCGTCTGAAAGTGCCAGCACTGCCATGGAGCATGCGCAGACCAATAACGCACACCATAAAATCAATAATGTACAACCTTCTGTCCTGAATTGGCGCGATGTAGGACCATTTTTAAAAAGAAAAAAAGAAACTGTATTAAAAAAATATAATAATATCGTGTTCTGAAAAAAAATCCGAAGGTGAACTATTTCCTTTAAAGGAGTTCACCTTCAACATGGGATTTTGAACTGAAATAGCAGTTTTGTAGCCCGTGTTGAGAAATCCTGATCTGCAACTTTTCTTGGCTGAAAAGACTCTCCAGCCGAAGATATGTGACTTTTTGGCGAAAGAATGCGGCGCATATATGATATACCGTACTGTCTGAGAGTGCCAGCACTGGTCTGAGCATGCGCAGACCAATAACGCACACCATAACATTAATAATTTACGACCTTCTGTCCTGAATTGGCGCGATGTAGGACCATTTTTGAAAAGGAAAAAAGAAACTGTATTAAAAAATATAATACAATCGTGTTCTGAAAAATGTTCCGAAGGTGAACTATTTCCTTTAATTAACTTTGTAACACCTCTCTAGGCCCATGGCGTCCCCTTTGACGGCGAAAATGCCGCCGGCTCTGAGTCAGCCGCCCACCCCATTCGTAAAAAATCCGCCCCTGTGCATGTTTGATGAAACGGTGCCCCAATTTCCCGGAAAAAAGTGCGCCCGTTCTCCGGAAAAATGCGCCCCTGTTCCCCGAGAAAAAAAAAACGCCCCTATATGCCCTGCCCCCTCCCCCTTCAAAATGTCCTGGATCCGCCCCTGGTCTCAAACCACTATTCGTGAATATAGGAATGTTAGCAATCACAATTACTGAATTTCTCACAATGGCATGAAGCCCGTTGTATGGCTACCTCCGCCCGGCCTCTACAACTTACAAGTAACAGTAACAAGTAAGTAAAAACAAATTGAACACTGTATTGCCCTTTGCCCATATCTATAGTATGACCTTCTGGACCATCTCTAATTTAAATGGATGTTGAATTCAGTGTTACGATTATTGGCGCTGTATTTGCGTTGGTGGCGCAGTCAAAAGATCGTTGCGCTGCGTTTATACAGACCTTGGAGCTGCGTTGTTCCGTTGTGTTGTGTTCACGTTGTGTTGAGGTTGGTGTCAGTGTCCGATGTTCATTGTTTGGATTGATTAAGATTTTCGATAGGTTTAGTCAGATTAGTCTGCACGATACACTACCTAACCTTTTATTTACAAAATGAAGAAAATGAGAAGCCTGCTCGTTGACAATTATCTACAATCATCCTTTGAATGTTATTGGAATAACACAGGCTATATGAATTTGAGATGTGGATAAAACTGCTGTAACCTCAGACTTTTCATGCTATCAGAATTTAAACAATACAGATGCACTAAAGCACGATGCATCACAATTGTCTGCTCTCTGATGGCATGAAACAAAGATGGTTAGAAAGACGGCACAGGATGCTTGACTGGAACGGACACTTAAGGTCATGTGGCCTCTCTCAATTCCATGCCTTTATTGTAAGGTAAGGTAAGGATGAAAGGTCTGAGGTTAGGACATGTCTGAAGATTGGGCTTTTACCTTAACTCAAAGTTTTTGACTGGGTACGTAGGTAGCAATTAGCATGCCAATCATTTTTGTTATTTCACTGGCCTTAGTTCAAATCTGTATCAGTACAGTTTTCATTGCAGGTGAGTCATCTGCTAAAATTTTGATGAAGGTCACCCAAGGTTGAGGTCAGCCATAGAAGTCAAGCTATCAAAATCCCTAAAAATTGTATTTATGTACCTACCTTTTTACAGAGAAACAGTGCATTGCACAACTCGCAAAGGGCACCAGTCAAAAGAGCGTATCAAAATTCAGGTGGGTCATCCACCAAAATTCTGATCAAGGTCAAACTATCAAAATCAAATTATTCTCAACATTTTTCCTCAGAATAATGAAAAGTGAGATGGGTTGGAGTTCACTAGTTGTATGGTGAACAACAGTAATGATGGACACATGTTAACACCAGATTTTTCATGCTATTGCAATTAATGAGTTAGACAATACAGATGCACTTACAAATGCCTATAACATCAATAGCATGTTATCCTTTGTTGCGTCATCCTTCATTACGGTTGTCCCTAGTGGAAGAAGGCGCTGTCAGAGTTATGAATGTTAAAGTTAATGACAAGCATTACGAGGGTACAGAGTGGATTAATGTAAACTGAATGGATTTCACCCATGCTGTTGTTGTTCACTATCAAGCTATCATGTAGTCTAACAGGCAAAGTCAAATTCAAGCCCTTCAGCTCAGTCAGGAGAGCACTGCTACAAATCTTGCCTGGTTCAGCTGCTTCAGCGGCAGCCACTGTTTCAAGTTTCTAGCACTGAAGAGCCTATTTTCCGCTTGCTGGAATGGATTGCAGCTTGAGGTGGTGGGAGAGGTTGTGTTCAGGATCTGGTGGTGTCAGTGGAAGGGGTGATCCGTGTCCAGGTGTTCTCTGTTGGGTATGCTTTACTTTCACCTGTAGATTTGTTGGTGACTGGGATTTATGTGGCCAGGATGGTGGGGCAAGAGCCCAAAGGTTTTGCTTGGAGGGAAACAAGATCTTAGAAGTTAATCCCATTAAAAGGTTTGAGCTAAATGCATTAACAGAAGGATTTGTTGATGCTGGGACCAGTCACCGGTCCCACTGGTCACCGGTGGCCACTGTCATTTGAATGACATTATTTTGATAGCATTTGCTGTGCATAAAGCTGAAGCTAATCTATTTGGCCGGCTAAGATACACATTGGACATTGCCCATTGGCCAATCTATTTGGCTGGCTAAGATACACATTGGACATTGCCCATTGGCCAATTGTGTACATTTTTGCATTTATTTTGTATTGGAGATCGGTGATGTATTGTTTAAGCATTAAAAGCAGTGTCTAGTAGGACTAATTTTCTAAATGCTTGCTCCCTACTATCAAATCCACTGGTTTTTGTTACAAGGGTTCTGAAATTATATTTGTTGTCCTTCCACAGATACAAATTTCACATTCTGAATTTTTGAAATGATGGAAATGATCGAAAACAGCTTACAAGTAGAATAAACAACTTAGCAAATTAAAATTAGAGTTCACATTAGACTAGTCATTAGAATAAGCAAGGAAGGTTCTATGTGATACAGACTGCTAACAAGTTTCGATATTCAGCTAAACTCAATACTTGTAAGAACACATGAAGGAGACATTTAAGGTCAATATAATTGATCCTACCTTCTCTAACTTACAGGTACTATTGCAGAGATGTCCAGGACATATATTTGCTCAGCTTGGAGGAGCCAGTATAAATATGTGCTTAAATTTTGTGAATACTTTTGACTACTTAATATTCTACATCAGATATAGTTTCTTGATCCACACAAATTGTATGGAATTCCCCCCTTGTTGCCATCTCTTACAGTGGTCATGCTCATACTCAAACTCAACACTTGCCTGGTTCTTTTGACATAACAATGTTAATTTCCTAATGTATGACTGCTGATGTTTGATTTTTATGCTTGTGTATATTTCTGTCTTTGCCTAAGTGTCACATCCTGATATCTTGTTTCCTGCTGTTAATATATGTTTCTCTGCAGAATTGTGCCTAGCTCATGGTTCAACTCAGTCATGGCTCAAGTTATGCCTGTTTGGTCTTCAACCCATCATGACCTGATACAGATTGGGGGATCATTTTGATAGGTTAAGCAAGATGCAATTTTACTTGGTAACTGGAGTACCTATCCCAAGGCGCAGTAGCTTCATTTAGAAAACCTTTTCATCTGATAGCATAGGCTAACCTTTCAGCACTCAACCTTTCACCACTGTGAAAGTTGGGTGGGGTATAGTGGGAGAAGCTGAGTGTGGTCTTAGGTCAAGCACAGCTCTGGTGCTCTGATCCTCCCATAAAATACTTCCATTATGAAAAAGGTTAAAGGGAAATATTCACATTTTTCCACAAAAATGGAGTTTACTTGAAATTGAAGACGAGACCAAGATATATTGTATTTTTATAAAATTTTGCATATAACAATTCCTACCGAGAGATATTGCAAGTGAAACTTGATAAGCGATCCACGCTTATAACGACCAGTACTTGCAAGTACTTGGTAACAAAATTCGCATTCCGGGCTTGTCTCGTATTGTTTTTGAAAAAAATTGTATGGAAAATATGTTTGCACTCTGTCTATTGTGATTATGTGCCCTAATATCCTTAACCCGCGCACTGCAGGGGGGGGGGGGGTTGATTTCCGCCCCCCTCAGGTTTTTCAAAGATAGCGAAAAATCGGCGGCGCGCAGCGCCGCTGGGTTTTGGCACACCTGTTAGGACATCAATTGCGCACACTTTGAAGAAGAAAAAATCCTCGGGTCATCTCAGGTCAGATCAACAGACCAGGTCATGTGACCCCACTACCAAAAAATGTTTGCAGTTGTGCCAAAGCCAGAGTTTGTCACCGATCAGTTTGAAACTTACAGGATGTGATGAGGGCATAAGTACTTACAATTCGTTTATCTCGGAATTTTGATATCGGTGACCTAAGGTCAGGTCAATTTCGTAACAATTTAACAATTTCGTAATAAGTCAATGGGGAAATATACAAATGCTTCCTATGTCAAGGATATGCATGATATTAGTCCAATTACTTCTGGATCATGTTATTATAGGATATTCTTGATGATCCAAGTGTAAGTTTTGTTCAGTGACCCCTATTGGGTCATTTGAGGTCATGCGAGGTCACAATCACCTTTTTGTCAATAACTCCCGACATAATACAGATAGAGAAGTAAAACAGACATCAATGTGTTTGTCTCGTTGAGACACGTCTTCCCATATGCAGCATGCCCTACTTGGGTCACCACTTGACCTTGACCTGAGGTCAAATTTTTGAGTTAACTTAACAAAGTCACCATGTATATCATTCGAAGCGCCTCGACAAGATACACACAATGGCGTAAACAGTTGTCCGTTATCTTTATTAAGTAAAAAGTTAATAGTGAAAAACGATTTAGCAAAAAAACAGCATTTTTTTCGTTATTGACCTCTGGAGCCAATAACGAAATTGACCTAAGATCAAATTTGAGGACACCTCAGCGATTGGAAATTGCACTGTCTGGCGTTTGATTTTGCCCGTTTGTTTCTAACTAGCATAGTTTCTGAGATACATGGAAATTTCTGGAGCGATGTCCTAAAACAGGAAAAAACTGGAAAATTTGACCTTTGATGACCTCTGGTGACCTCAATTTTGACCGGACCTAAAAGAGCACTGAAATACTTTCGCTAGAACATGTATCAAGCTATCAAATGCCGTTTTCTGCTTCTCGCTACGTAGCGTAGTTTTTTAGATCTCAGGGGGGGCGGAAATTACCCCCCCCCCCCTGCAGTTCGTGTTCGGCGCAAAGCCCTTGCAGTGCGCGGGTTAACAATCAACTAACATTGAATAATAAGGTAACCAAATTAGCAGTTAACTTGGGCACGCTACGACGGCGTAGTTAGTGGTTGTGACTCTCAATTTTTGAAAATTAGTTCATTTGTGTTTTCAACATTAGGCGTTTTGTATAGTTTTGTCTCTGGCTGTATGCAACACCATGCTTTAGCTTATCATGCAAAATAATCATTTAGGGAACAAAATCAACAATGAAGAAAAACACTGGCAATGAAATCGGAAGTTCACTTGACCACACAACGGGGACCTATTTAGTGTCGGTGATTTGTTTCAGGGACCAATCAGACTTCAGAGACGTTATCAAAAGAAGGAAAAAGCGCCAGGTATGTTGCGCTTCCAAATAGTGAAGGGAAAACACCGAGCATGAACTCCTAAAGAAGTATATGTACTTATTTGTTAAATTTCCCCCCAAAATAATTTTCGAAATCGAAAAAGTTGTGATTTCATTTTTAAATTGAGACTCGATCAATTTGATGCCATACACGATGCATAAGATAATGCAGAAAAGTAGATCAAAAGGTGAATATTTCCGTTATTTCTCGTTATCTCTCGATCAGATAAGTGATCAGATCTCGACTCCGGTGAATATTTCCTTTTAATTAACCAGCTGATGGTCTTGTTGAGTGATTTTTCTGCCATATTGTAGTTGTTTTCCAATGCTTTCAGATTTAATGTTCTGTCATCGGAGGAAGGGTGACCTGCATTTTCGTTGAGTTTCATTTAAAGGCAGGAAATGGAGAACAAGTTCCCTACCCAAAGATGGCAGAGAAAGGCCATGGAACAGGGTGTGCAGAAGCTGAATGTGCCAAAGGATAGCAATACTTCAGGTGAGTGTCGTTATTGAGTACTGCGTTGAGTAGACACCGGCGAGGCTAGTGTACATTCTCATACGAAGTGGTGCCGCTGCTGTATGCTGTGCTCTGAGTCAATGACACCCTTTCCTCGATATCTGCATTGTCCCTCGATGTAGGTGGGATATATATTTCTGTTTTCATAATCACCAGCCTCATCACATGAAACTGTAGCTTGCTTGTGTCCTATAAAACACCATCCCCGTTGATCTCTGATAGTCTCTCCTAGTCCTTGACTGCGCTGACCCGTCTGCCTCGCGTCCGACGGCAGGGTACGGTCTGAACCTCTCCAACCTGTCGCTGAACACACCGGTGCTGTCCGCCGGATCCAGCAAGTCGTCTCCGGGCCGGTGCCGGACTCCGGGCAAGCGGAGCAGTCCGGGCCGGAGTGCCGGAACTCCGGGCCACAACAGCACGGACGGCGCGCTCACCCTGCGTCCCGGCGGCCGGACACCCACCCGCGCCGCGCCCAAGACGCCCAACGGTGGAGATAGGTCCGTACAGAGGGGGGGGGGGGGTGATTGCAGGGGAGAATGAGTGTGAGGTGTTCCACTATTGACAGACAGACAGACATACGTGTATTGGAGTCATCCACAATCAGCTTGTGGCTATTACAACCCCACAAAAATAAAAAATAAAACGATGCCAAACAACGACAAAAGGTGTAAAGTAGCGACATCGTAGATCTACGGTATAGGCGCAGTAAAGATGCGAACAGAAAAGCGCACGAAGGGCAGAGCGTAGCGTTGGGTATAGATAGCGGTTCAGTCAGGGTGAGGCGTAGCTGCCAGCAAGAAATTTGCTGGCAGCTACGCCTCAGGTGATGGCCGAACAGAGGCGTCGGGAGTCGCACCAGCTCAGACGGGACAGTGTTGACTAAGACAGGCGCCCGGCAAACAAATCGCCTTTTCCCATCTCGGTGCGGGACCTAGGCACGTAGAGCTCATGGTCCCGCCGAGTTGGTCGGTCGTGTACCTCCGCCACAGTGGTAAAGCCGGCGGCCAGTGACTCCGGTTCCCCGCGGCATCTCACTTTGTATGTCAGACACAGCGTTTGATGATTAGTGAGCTGCTTTAATTGAGCCAACCCAGTCTGTTCAACAAGTCCGAAACGTATCAAATTTTTGGCGACCGTAGATGACTCGGGCTCCATAGTTAATAATGTTTTGAATGCGAGACAAATTTATCTGAGTGCCGCTTCCGTAGACCGTAAGGCAATACCGAACTTGCGAAAGAACCAGGGCGTCGACGAGGGTGTAAATTACGGACGACGGCAGATTCCTCCTCAAGTGTGAAAGGCCACTAAGGATTCCTAAGCATCGTCTGGTAATGAGGGAGATATGTGAATCCCAGCTGATCAAACACGGAGATCGTTGTCTAGCTCATCATGTCTAATTGTCTAACTCATCATGTCTAATTGTCTAACTCAGCATGTCTAATTGTCTAACTCAGCATGTCTAATTGTCTAACTCAGCATGTCTAATTGTCTAACTCATCATGGAGACTGGCAGGAGATCGTTGTCGCGAAATTGCACGGAAAAAACTTGGGACGTGCCGAACGTTTTGCAGACTGCCTAACAGCATCAGCTGGGTCTTCCCTGCGTTCACTTTCAATCCATTTGCTCCGCACCAGATATCAAGGGAAGATAAAGTTTGCTCCATACGCATGATAAGGTTCTGGAACTCGGATTTTTACCACTTGTCATAATTTAAGTATCGTCTGCATGCTGGACTACTGCGGCACCTTCCGCGAATAGGTTGAAGTCATTAGAAAAGATGGTATAACCCTCGCCAGTGCGGTTGATGCCACCCCTCGGTTTTTCGGGAATAACTCGCGTAAATATCAACCGATTGCGATGAAACTTTCAGTGCCCTACTTTTGAAAATTTGATATTCTGAAAATGTTTAAGTTGTAAGTTACATGACCCGTGACCTTTTACCTGTTTTTCAAGGTCATGTCTGGCGCAACTGGCGTCCCGTAGTATTGATCATTGTAACTTGTGCAGTTTCATAGTGTTTGTTGTTCAGGAGCATATGCACAGGTGTTTCCAGGTGACAGTTGTGGTTTCCATTGAGATTGTGACCTCCGAGGACCTCATTACTTTTTTGGCTTCTGGCAGTTTCTAGGACATTTTGTGACGCTGATTTCAAATATGGGATCCATTTTACATAATTATATGTTCCACTGGGGTCATGCGCCCCAACAGGTCAACCGAGGTCACTGACCTCAAATGACCTGACAGGACCTTTTTGGAATTTGGCTGTTTCTAGGACATTTTGTGATTCTGATTTCAAATTTAGCACCTGTTTAGCATAATGTATGCTCATTCGCGATTCTAGCTCGATTAAATTCAATTTATACGCATTTACAATTTGGTTGAATTTTGGGTCATTGACATGACTTCAGAGGTCACCCAATGACCTAGGACCTTAAATCGGGTATCAATGGCTTCCTCTCGTGACGAGCAACACGCTCGTTTTTTAATCGAAGCTCTAGCCCAATTAGGGGCGAATCGCTAGGGGGTTGTACCCCCTCCCCCTTGCACGTTCACGCACTGATCGGACGCTGCACGGGCGAGGGATAAAGCAGGGGGCCGAGCGATCAACATTGAACAACACCAACATTTTTAGGTAGGGAAAGCGACTTTTTGGTCAGGCCTGCCTTGTCCGTAATGTTCACACTCGGCGTGTGATGTTTTAAGTAGGCTGAAAACCACTAGGTGCAAATGCCGTAGACTCGTAATTTGGAGAGTAGCTTAGAGTGGCAGTGGCAGAAAAGTGGCCCGTTTCTCTATTTTTCTGAGCTTGGAAGTTTTGTTCTGTGAAAACTTTGACTGTAAAAAAAATGTTTAGTCTGCGGGTGCAAATGGCTGACGAACATAAACAATAAACTGAGACTTGACTTTCCCAACAATGGCCGGAACATGACAGTGATGTGATGTGGCACAAATTGGAGAGAAAAAAAAATGGTAAGGCGGAACCTCCAAATCCTCAACATCCGAAATTTTTGCAGTGATTCAGGGAAGGAAAACTGGTATTTTCCCAAAAATTAAACAAAAAACTTTGTAAAACCTCTCCAAAAAGTGTTTGCGTATTCAGGTTACAACCCCGCCACCGATGCCATCATCATCGGGACCATGGATAACCCTGTGACACTAAAACACGTTATGCAAAAGACGGCAGTACTTAAGACTGAGACTTGAGCCCAGTTTCCCATATACACATACGCAACGATACAAGGTACCTTTTTAACATACAACCTAGGAGTCTCGGTCCCCGACTGACGCCAAGACTACATATATATGTACCTACAGCCTACAGGACATACGACTGGCAATTCATCAACTTTCCACATAATAATGTATGCACATATTGACATATATGCAAATAGGTTGTGTAGAAACGCGCATAAAAAATTACGCCAAAAATACTGGTATACGCATTACAAAATTTGTTCCGCTGCTGGCGAAAAATGTGTTCCGCGAACTTAGATCGTGGAACCACTTTTCTGACACTGTAAGAGTGGTCGATCACATCAAAGCATTTCCTTTGATCAAGCAGGCAGAGCAGTGATAACTCGCCTCGGTCGTTCGCGGCAAGAATTTGATCTGATACAGATATCAGTGCAGTCTCAGTTGAATATCGCGGCCGAAATCCGTGCTGGGTGGGTGACAGGAGGTGGTTGCTGGATATGTAATGGTACAGTTGCTGCTGTACGGCGCGCTCTACAATTTTAGCAATAACAGGGACAATATAGATTGGCCGGTAGTTGGTGAAGTCGGTGGGGTCGCCAGACTTTAATATGGAGTGAACGAGGGAATGCTTCCATGATGCATGAATATCGGAGTAGAGTATGCTAGAATTGACCAGACTCCAGATCAGAGGCCCGATGACGTCAAATGAGGCTCAAGCGGGAGGACTGGATGGTGGCATGGTGTAAAATTAACGGGTCATTTTTAGCATCTGTGATTAAACTCATGGCTTCGTCTGTCTTGTCTGAGCGTGTCTCTCGTCTTCCAGTGTCAACCTCCTTATTCTCATTCTGGCCCTTCTCTCTCCAAGTCATCTGACACCACCTGATACCATCCCCCGCTACCATCCCCCGTTACCATCCCCCGCTACCATCCCCCGCTACCATCCCCGCTACCATCCCCCGCTACCATCCCCCGCTACCATCCCCCGCTACCATCCCCCGCTACCATCCCCCGCTACCATCCCCCGCTACCATCCCCCGCTACCATCCCCCGCTACCATCCCCCGCTACCATCCCCCGCTACCATCCCCCGCTACCATCCCCCGCTACTATTCCCGCTATCATCCCCCGCTACCATCCCCCGCTACCATCCCCCGCTACCATCCCCCGCTACCATCCCCCGCTACCATCCCCAGCTACCATCCCCCGCTACCATCCCCCGCTACCATCCCCCGCTACCATCCCCCGCTACCATCCCCCGCTACCATCCCCCGCTACCATCCCCCGCTACCATCCCCCGCTACCATCCCCCGCTACCATCCCCCGCTACCATCCCCCGCTACCAGCCCCCGCTACCAGCCCCCGCTACCATCCCCGCTACCATCCCCCGCTACTATCCCCGCTATCATCCCCCGCTACCTACCAGCCCCCGCTATCATCCCCCGCTACCTACCAGCCCCCGCTACCATCCCCCATCACCCGACCCCCTCCTCCCCCTGCGACACTAGTTGACTCCCCCCCCTGTCCCCCTGCTTCCCGTGCGGCAGGTTTATCCCGTGCCGCGGCACCACCGACATGGAGAACAGTTACCACTCGCTGGTGCGTGGCGGCGGCGGCGGTAGCAGCGCCGACACCACGGCCTCGGTCAGCTTCAGCGCCGCCAGCAGCAGCCCGACGGAGCCGGCCGCAGCCGCCGCGCCGGCCGCTACCGACCAGCAGGCCCTGGCCGAGACGCTCAACAACGGCGTGCCAAGGGACACGCGCATCCTGTCATTCCGCGCCAAGGCGCCACAGCCGCCAGACAGTGAGTGGGGCGCGAGGAGCGCCGGACAGCGGGCAGGCAGGCGCACGGGACTCGGGAGCGGGGGACAGCGGGCAGGCAGGCGTACGGGACTCGGGAGCGACGGACAGCGGGCAGGCAGGCGTACGGGACTCGGGAGCGGCGGGCAGGCAGGCGTACGGGACTCGGGAGCGGGGAAAGGGGGAGCACACGGGACTCGGGAGCGTGGGAAGGGGGAGCGCACGGGACTCGGGAGCGTGGGAAGGGGGAGCGTACGGGACTCGGGAGCGTGGGAAGGGGGAGCGTACGGGACTCGGGAGCGTGGGAAGGGGGAGCGTACGGGGGTTTGGGAGCGTGGGAAGGGGGAGCGTACGGGACTCGGGAGCGTGGGAAGGGGGAGCGTACGGGACTCGGGAGCGTGGGAAGGGGGAGCGTACGGGACTCGGGAGCGTGGGAAGGGGGAGCGTACGGGGGTTTGGGAGCGTGGGAAGGGGGAGCGTACGGGACTCGGGAGCGTGGGAAGGGGGAGCGTACGGGACTCGGGAGCGTGGGAGGGGGAGCGTACGGGACTCGGGAGCGTGGGAAGGGGGAGCGTACGGGACTCGGGAGCGTGGGAAGGGGGAGCGTACGGGGGTTTGGGAGCGTGGGAAGGGGGAGCGTACGGGACTCGGGAGCGTGGGAAGGGGGAGCGTACGGGACTCGGGAGCGTGGGAAGGGGGAGCGTACGGGACTCGGGAGCGTGGGAAGGGGGAGCGTACGGGACTCGGGAGCGTGGGAAGGGGGAGCGTACGGGACTCGGGAGCGTGGGAAGGGGAGCGTACGGGGGTTTGGGAGCGTGGGAAGGGGGAGCGTACGGGACTCGGGAGCGTGGGAAGGGGGAGCGTACGGGACTCGGGAGCGTGGGAAGGGGTAGCGTACGGGACTCGGGAGCGTGGGAAGGGGGAGCGTACGGGGGTTTGGGAGCGTGGGAAGGGGGAGCGTACGGGACTCGGGAGCGTGGGAAGGGGGAGCGCACGGGGGTTTGGGAGCGTGGGAAGGGGGAGCGTACGGGACTCGGGAGCGTGGGAAGGGGGAGCGCACGGGGGTTTGGGAGCGTGGGAAGGGGGAGCGTACGGGACTCGGGAGCGTGGGAAGGGGGAGCGTACGGGACTCGGGAGCGTGGGAAGGGGGAGCGTACGGGATTTGGGAGCGTGGGAGGGGGGAGCGCACGGGGGTTTGGGAGCGTGGGAAGGGGGAGCGTACGGGGGTTTGGGAGCGTGGGAAGGGGGAGCGTACGGGGGTTTGGGAGCGTGGGAAGGGGGAGCGTACGGGGGTTTGGGAGCGTGGGAAGGGGGAGCGTACGGGGGTTTGGGGTGATGGTGGTGTTGGTGCACTGGCGTAGCGTGAAGCCCAACTATTGAGCAAGTTCAGCTGGCACGCAGGAGTTGGGACTGCAATTTTGCGTCGGGTATTCAGATTGACCAAGTGTCAGCTTTCTATTATAAATGCCTGAGCGGAATGAGAAGCGCATGAGTGGGGACCTTCCCACGCTCCAGCCTTAGGGAGTGAGTCGCTCACAATAGAAGAGTTGCTGTGGTCAACACGGACAGCCTTCCCTACCACCCCTGCTGCCTCTGCCCCGTCCATCTCTACCTTCCGCGTCACCTGACCCCTCCACCCCTACCTTCCGCGTCACCGGACCCCTCCACCCCTACCTTCTGCGCCACCTCTGGCCCCTCTGGCCCCTCTGACTCGTCCGTTTTCCCGGCAGGCTACGCCAACGGCCTTCGCGTGCTGTATAGCGCCAGCCGCTCCTCCGTGCCTCGCGCGCCCTCCACGCGCTTCATCCCGTCGGTGCCGGAAAAGGTGCTGGACGCGCCGGACCTGCTGGACGACTACTACCTGCACCTGTTGGACTGGAGCTCGACCAACCAGCTGGCCGTGGCGCTCGGCAGCTCGGTGTACGTGTGGAACGCCTCCGACGGCACCATCGCCAGCCTCACCCAAATGGAGAGCCAAGAGGACTACATCTGCTCACTGGCCTGGGTCAAGGAAGGTATGCCGGGGGACGGGCGGAGGGCAGGTGGGGCAAGGAAGGAGATCGGGGGGGGGGGGGCAGTATGGATTGATAACTCGTCTGGGCTGGGTCACGAAGGTACGACGCGACGCGGGACGGGAGGGGAGTGAAGCGGTTGGAGCGGGGGTTGGGTCCGGTTAAGGGGTCCAGTTAAGCTGGCTAGGGGAGCGTAGGAGGCCGGTTAGTGAGGTAAGCTACTCTGGCTGAGCTGGGTCAAGGAAAAGATACTGCGGGTGAGTTGGGTCAATGAAAAGATACTGCGGGTGAGCTGGGTCAAGGAAAAGATACTGCGGGTGAGTTGGATCAAGGAAAAGATACTGCGGGTGAGTTGGATCAAGGAAAATATACTGCGGGTGAGTTGGGTCAATGAAAAGATACTGCGGGTGAGTTGGATCAAGGAAAAGATACTGCGGGTGAGCTGAGTCAATGAAAAGATACTGCGGGTGAGTTGGATCAAGGAAAAGATACTGCGGGTGAGCTGGATCAAGGCAAATATACTGCGGGTGAGTTGGGTCAAGGAAAAGATACTGCAGATGAGTTGGATCAAGGAAAAGATACTGCGGGTGAGTTGGATCAAGGAAAAGATACTGCGGGTGAGTTGGGTCAAGGAAAAGATACTGCAGGTGAGTTGGATCAAGGAAAAGATACTGCGGGTGAGCTGGGTCAAGGAAAAGATACTGCGGGTGAGTTGGATCAAGGAAAAGATACTGCGGGTGAGTTGGATCAAGGAAAAGATACTGCGGGTGAGTTGGATCAAGGAAAAGATAATGCGGGTGAGTTGGATCTAGGAAAAGATACTGCGGGTGAGTTGGATAAAGGAAAAGATACTGCGGGTGAGTTGGATCAAGGAAAAGATACTGCGGGTGAGCTGGGTCAAGGAAAAGATACTGCGGGTGAGTTGGATCAAGGAAAAGATACTGCGGGTGAGTTGGATCAAGGAAAAGATACTGCCGGTGAGTTGGATCAAGGAAGGTACGGCGTGCAACTGGTTGAAAGGATCGATATTGGTGAATGGTGTTGGGGTGGGGACGGTATATACTCCGTGGTGTGGTGGGCTGAACACGTGGTGTGGTGGGCTGAACGTGTGGTGTGGTGGGATGAACACGTGGTGTGGTGGGCTGAACACGTGGTGTGGTGTGGTGGGCTGAACACGTGGTGTGGTGTGGTGGGCTGAACACGTGTGGTGTGGTGGGCTGAACACGTGGTGTGGTGGGCTGAACACGTGGTGTGGTGGACTGAACACGTGGTGTGGTGGGCTGAACACGTGGTGTGGTGGGCTGAACACGTGGTGTGGTGGGCTGAACACGTGGTGTGGTGGGCTGAACACGTGGTGTGGTGTGGTGGGCTGAACACGTGGTGTGGTGTGGTGGGCTGAACACGTGGTGTGGTGTGGTGGGCTGAACACGTGGTGTGGTGTGGTGGGCTGAACACGTGGTGTGGTGTGGTGGGCTGAACACGTGGTGTTGTGGACTGAACACGTGGTGTGGTGGGCTGAACACGTGTGGTGTGGTGGGCTGAACACGTGGTGTGGTGGGCTGAACACGTGGTGTGGTGGGCTGAACACGTGGTGTGGTGGACTGAACACGTGGTGTGGTCGGCTGAACACGTGGTGTGGTGGGCTGAACACGTGGTGTGGTGGGCTGAACACGTGGTGTGGTGTGGTGGGCTGAACACTGATCCCTCCTGCCGTCCCGCAGGCTCGGTATTGGCGGTGGGTGACAGCACAGGTGTCGTCCAACTCTGGGACGTTGCCCGGCAGAAGCGGCTACGGGTGATGGCGGGCCACGACGCGCGCGTCTCCACTCTGTCCTGGAACAATCACCTCGTCTCCAGGTGAGTTGGTCCAGCGATCTCGTCCCCCTATCGGGTGCCACGGAACAATCACCTCGTCTCCAGGTGAGTAATTGGTCCAGCGATCTCGTCCCCCCTATCGGGCGCCACGGAACAATCACCTCCGCAGTTGCAGCGCGTTAAAGGAAAATCGCCGTAAATGTTATCATGTCACTGACGTTCATAATAGTGATGTCCTTTTCCAAAAATGTCCTGACCGATTCCAAACCGATACCGAATGGGAGGCATTTCGGTTGACCGAATACGGACGGATTTGGCTTGAAGCCAAAAATTTCGAAAATTTGACCGATGTGCGAATTGTATACGTATTTATATAGATAACACACTGGCAAACATAACTTTGTTTAAAATCATAAAATACACATGTACAGTTTTCAAAAAGACAGTATAATTGTGAAAAAGAGCAAATTATGTTTACAAAGCAAAGTAGTGGATGCTGCAAACAAGACCGAAAGCACATTGAAAACAGGATGACAAAATGTGACCTGAGTCATTTCATATTAATTTGCAGCATAATACATATTACACAAATACATACATAGGAAGACATACATTTTATCTGACCAAAGTTACTTACTGGTTACTGGTTTGTGCATGCTACTTAAGATGGTATACAATATATATATTTTTTAAGGATCTCACTTTCTCTTGTGAGCAATATCTTCAATCTTGATATAATAATGATGTGTTCTAATTAGTATTTACATTTATTGATTGCATTTTTAGCAAATTTGCTGGATATAATATGTAAAAGTGTGACAAAAGGTGAATTGTTAACTCGCGATTTACTGGGGTATATTTCATAACGCGACTTACTGGGGGGGGGGGGGGCTATTCCCCCCCCTCTGATCTCCGGAACTACTGGACCGATTGTACAAATTTAAACGGCATTCGATAGCCCTGGGAAATTTATCGATGGAAACCTAATATTGTTGGCCTCGGGTTCACTGATGACGTCACAGGTCAGGTCAAGTACAAAATGTTTGACCGTATCAAAAGGTCTCGATGGATGGAATTGTCGCGCAAAATTGCGATATTAAACGCATAAGCATTCGATAAATTGGTATGATTCGTGTGTCTGACACTTCTAAGTACAATTCTAAACTGTTTATGACCTTTGGTCAGGTCAAGGTCATCTGAGGTCACGAGGTCAAACTGCAGATTACGGTAATTAGGCGTTGTAACACATGTTTATGGGTTTGTTTTTCGTCTAGAACGCGAAAAATGACCTTAGAACATTGTTTGTTCCATATAAACAGAAGTTAAGAGCAAAAACGGAAATTCATTTTTTATGCATAGTAATGCTGTGAGAGGTGGTCGATTTTTGTCATTTAAAGGTCATAAATCAATCAGTTTTAAAGATATCGACTTTAAATTTGGTACACATATTCACCGAATACGTCTCGATCACATATAGTCCGGTTTTGGGATAATTCGTTTTTTTGTGAACATTTTGTAAAAAGAAGAGAGAAAAATATTTGGATTTCTCAAAATTTTGAATAAAAAAAATTTAAAATCCGAGCTGGCAGTTTGATAGCCCGGTCTTTTGTCAGTAATTTTATTTAAGACAATTTAATTTACCTCAAAGATTGTACCTTTGACAGCGTTTTCCGTAAACCATTATTTTGCAACAAAAACTGAAGAACATGACGTCACTCTGACGTCATTCCCGGATGACCTATCATAACCTCATCTTTTTCTTTTGGCCAACATGTGTAGAATTGATGTGAGAGAAGGTACTGAAAGATTGGTAACGATACCGGTGTTGGTTTAGGAGTTATTTCAAAATAACGGGGGGGGGGAATAGCCCCCCCCCCCAGTAAGTCGCGGGTTAACCCTCGCCCTACGGGGGGGGGGCGCCTGACAGCCCCCCCCCCCTGAGGTTTTTCTTGAATAACTTTTGACACATGGGGTGCACCTTGCTGAAATTTGTGGTAGCTGAGTTTACAACAATTATACGTAGGTTGTACAAATTTAATTGAAATTGGTCAAGTAGTTTGGGAGATAATAATGTGTTGATGACGTCATGTTGGTAAAAAAATGAGAAATATTGGAAAAATCGTAGAAAACAGAGTTTTAAAGCAAATTGCAAACGCAATTCACCAAAGATGCAAAATGACATTCTCTTTAACATGGCAATCTTTGATTTGCAAAATTTTCGGTTTTTGACCCCTAAAATAAATAAAAAATGGGAAAATCCCCACAAAATCAAAATTATCAAAGATATTAGAAAAACCGGAATATATGTGAGATAACTGAGTATGGGCAATATCTATACCAAATTTCAAAGCAATATCTTCATTTTTGACTGAGTGATGGCTTCCTAAGTGTAAGAAACTGATGGCGTCATTTTTTTAATAACTTTTTTTGACATTTTTGGACAAGATACGGACAAATAATTACCTTTTTTTTGTATTTCTGAGTCAAAACTGGTCTAAGAACATGCCTTTTTATTTACATTTATCAATTTCTAATTTGTAGGTTTTCTGAAGAGCAAAATCGCTGTTCTAGACGTGGTAAATCCGAGGTCATTCACTTGACCTGGAAGGTCACCCGTTGACCTGAAACCTAAAAAAATCGCATACTGTTAGATTCCTCTCATGACAGGCAACATGCTGGTTCTTACCGCATTGCTCTAAGTTGCTTGGTTTGAAAGTTAACAGGGGGGCCTGTCAGCCCCCCCCCCCCCGTAGGGCGAAGGTGAAAAAAGCTCCCGTAGGGCGAGGGTTAAGAACTGAAACCGCTGACCGAAAAGTGTCCAAAAATGATAAGCCTGATCGACCGATTACCAAATCGGTCACATGTTTTCGGTTACCAAAATTTCGGTAACCTATTGACACCACTATTTCATAAGGTGAGAGTTCACAATTATATCCTGTGCCTGATGTTCATAAGGTGAGCCAATGTTCACAATGGTGTCTTGTCACTGGTGTTCATAACGTCGGTGTTCATTTCGTCTCATTCTGTTCGCTGATCAACCAATAGCTTAGAGATGAATCTGAACAGAATGAATACAGTAAGATTAAAGGGAATGGTTCACCTTTGTATTGGTTTTGAACTGAGATAGCCATTATCTTTGGCCGTTATTGAAATATCGAAAATATTAAGGTCATTTTGCCAAAAACTTAGCCTTTTTTAAGCAATTTAATTTATCATTTGCAAAATGGGGTCTAGGCTAGTGCCGCCGCTGATTGGCTGACAGCCACTTTTTCAGCCAATCCCACTTTGTCAGCCAATCAGCGGCGGTCTATAGCTCAATAATGACGTCATCATCCCACATTTAAAACCTTAATGTGTATAAAGTTAAGTGACTTCTCGAGAGATAAAAAATGTCACCATCGTTTTCAGCAGCACTTACTTCATATTTTCGACTACAACCAGCGTCTATTTGACAACTTTCAGAAAGGTGAAACATTCCCCTTAGCCAGGTAGGTAGTATAAAATGAAGCACGCATCTTATTTTCCATGTGTATGTCTACCCCATAACTACAAAATCGTACGATTATTAAAATGAAGCACGTGCCTAGTATGCATCGTGGTGATAGTTCCTGTTGATTGTCGTAACAGTTCTACGCCGGTTGGTTTTCGTGTCCGGTTCATCGTGACAATTCGTGACCGTGGCCGGCTCTGTCTCTGCGCCGCCCGGTCCGGCGCTCGACGCCCCCTCTATAACGCTCTCTCCCTCTGCTGGTCAGTGGCTCCCGGAGCGGCGCCATCCACCACCACGACGTGCGCGTGCCGAACCACCACGTGGGCACGCTGACGGGCCACGTGCAGGAGGTGTGCGGCCTGCGCTGGTCCGACGAGGGACGCCTGCTGGCATCGGGAGGAAACGACAACCAGCTGCTAGTGTGGGACGCCGCGGCCGGCATAGGTGAGCTGGCCTGTCCTGACCTGTCCTGACCTGTCCTGACCTGTCCTGACCTGTCCTGACCTGTCCTGACCTGTCCTGACCTGTCCTGACCTGTCCTGACCTGTCCTGACCTGTCCTGACCTGTCCTGACCTGTCCTGACCTGTCCTGACCTGTCCTGACCTGTCCTGACCTGTCCTGACCTGTCCTGACCTGTCCTGACCTGTCCTGACCTGTCCTGACCTGTCCTGACCTGTCCTGACCTGTCCTGACCTGTCCTGACCTGTCCTGACCTGTCCTGACCTGTCCTGACCTGTCCTGACCTGTCCTGACCTGTCCTGACCTGTCCTGACCTGTCCTGACCTGTCCTGACCTGTCCTGACCTGTCCTGACCTGTCCTGACCTGTCCTGACCTGTCCTGACCTGTCCTGACCTGTCCTGACCTGTCCTGACCTGTCCTGACCTGTCCTGACCTGTCCTGACCTGTCCTGACCTGTCCTGACCTGTCCTGACCTGTCCTGACCTGTCCTGACCTGTCCTGACCTGTCCTGACCTGTCCTGACCTGTCCTGACCTGTCCTGACCTGTCCTGACCTGTCCTGACCTGTCCTGACCTGTCCTGACCTGTCCTGACCTGTCCTGACCTGTCCTGACCTGTCCTGACCTGTCCTGACCTGTCCTGACCTGTCCTGACCTGTCCTGACCTGTCCTGACCTGTCCTGACCTGTCCTGACCTGTCCTGACCTGTCCTGACCTGTCCTGACCTGTCCTGACCTGTCCTGACCTGTCCTGACCTGTCCTGACCTGTCCTGACCTGTCCTGACCTGTCCTGACCTGTCCTGACCTGTCCTGACCTGTCCTGACCTGTCCTGACCTGTCCTGACCTGTCCTGACCTGTCCTGACCTGTCCTGACCTGTCCTGACCTGTCCTGACCTGTCCTGACCTGTCCTGACCTGTCCTGACCTGTCCTGACCTGTCCTGACCTGTCCTGACCTGTCCTGACCTGTCCTGACCTGTCCTGACCTGTCCTGACCTGTCCTGACCTGTCCTGACCTGTCCTGACCTGTCCTGACCTGTCCTGACCTGTCCTGACCTGTCCTGACCTGTCCTGACCTGTCCTGACCTGTCCTGACCTGTCCTGACCTGTCCTGACCTGTCCTGACCTGTCCTGACCTGTCCTGACCTGTCCTGACCTGTCCTGACCTGTCCTGACCTGTCCTGACCTGTCCTGACCTGTCCTGACCTGTCCTGACCTGTCCTGACCTGTCCTGACCTGTCCTGACCTGTCCTGACCTGTCCTGACCTGTCCTGACCTGTCCTGACCTGTCCTGACCTGTCCTGACCTGTCCTGACCTGTCCTGACCTGTCCTGACCTGTCCTGTCCTGTCCTGACCTGTCCTGACCTGTCCTGACCTGTCCTGACCTGTCCTGACCTGTCCTGACCTGTCCTGACCTGTCCTGACCTGACCTGTCCTGTCCTGACCTGTCCTGACCTGTCCTGACCTGTCCTGACCTGTCCTGACCTGTCCTGACCTGTCCTGACCTGTCCTGACCTGTCCTGACCTGTCCTGACCTGTCCTGACCTGTCCTGACCTGTCCTGACCTGTCCTGACCTGTCCTGACCTGTCCTGACCTGTCCTGACCTGTCCTGACCTGTCCTGACCTGTCCTGACCTGTCCTGACCTGTCCTGACCTGTCCTGACCTGTCCTGACCTGTCCTGACCTGTCCTGACCTGTCCTGACCTGTCCTGACCTGTCCTGACCTGTCCTGACCTGTCCTGACCTGTCCTGACCTGTCCTGACCTGTCCTGACCTGTCCTGACCTGTCCTGACCTGTCCTGACCTGTCCTGACCTGTCCTGACCTGTCCTGACCTGTCCTGACCTGTCCTGACCTGTCCTGACCTGTCCTGACCTGTCCTGACCTGTCCTGACCTGTCCTGACCTGTCCTGACCTGTCCTGACCTGTCCTGACCTGTCCTGACCTGTCCTGACCTGTCCTGACCTGTCCTGACCTGTCCTGACCTGTCCTGACCTGTCCTGACCTGTCCTGACCTGACCTGTCCTGACCTGTCCTGTCCTGTCCTGACCTGTCCTGACCTGTCCTGACCTGTCCTGACCTGTCCTGACCTGTCCTGACCTGTCCTGACCTGTCCTGACCTGTCCTGACCTGTCCTGACCTGTCCTGTCCTGTCCTGTCCTGTCCTGTCCTGACCTGTCCTGACCTGTCCTGACCTGTCCTGACCTGTCCTGACCTGTCCTGACCTGTCCTGACCTGTCCTGACCTGACCTGTCCTGACCTGTCCTGACCTGTCCTGACCTGTCCTGACCTGACCTGTCCTGACCTGTCCTGTCCTGACCTGTCCTGACCTGTCCTGACCTGTCCTGACCTGACCTGACCTGACCTGACCTGTCCTGACCTGTCCTGACCTGTCCTGACCTGAACTGTCCTGTCCTGACCTGACCGGACCGGACCGGACCGGACCGGACCGGACCGGACCGGACCGGACTGGACCAGCCCCGCTCCGCTCCGCTTCACCCCTCGCCCGAAGGAGGGCAGTGCGGCTGTTATAATTTGTAGTGGACAATAACGCATAACCTTGGAAATACCTCAACCCTCAGCTAAACATAGATATTTTCACAGCATTTCTGTTCCTTATTACAAGGCACCAAATGGCCAAACTAAAATGGGACATCCTTCACATTTCTGAACTAATTTCACTTGTTCGGTACACCGTTTTTGCATCCACTGTCTGCTGCATTAGCAGCCCTTGACAACTTTGTATTTATGCGCGAAAATGAACAGGGACAAAAATAAGGGTTTTTCGTCTGTATGCGTCCGATTCGATGACCGGCCCTGTGTCTGACCTATATGTGACCTTAAATATGACCTGTGTTGTGAGTTGTGTAGACACAGGTATGACCTGCATATGACCTGGTGTATGGCCAGTGTATGACATGTGGGCTGTGTATGACCTGTGTATGACCTGTGTATGACCTGTGTATGACCTGTGTATGACCTGTGTATGACCTGTGTATGACCTGTGTATGACCTGTGTATGACCTGTGTATGACCTGTGTATGACCTGTGTATGACCTGTGTATGACCTGTGTATGACCTGTGTATGACCTGTGTATGACCTGTGTATGACCTGTGTATGACCTGTGTATGACCTGTGTATGACCTGTGTATGACCTGTGTATGACCTGTGTATGACCTGTGTATGACATGTGGGCTGTGTATGACCTGTGTATGACCTGTGTATGACCTGTGTATGACCTGTGTATGACCTGTGTATGACCTGTGTATGACCTGTGGGCTGTGTATGATCTGTGTATGACCTGTGTATGACCTGTGTATGACCTGTGTATGACCTGTGTATGACCTGTATATGACCTGTATATGACCTGTATATGACCTGTATATGACCTGTATATGACCTGTACATGACCTGTATATGACCTGTATATGACCTGTGTATGACCTGTGTATGACCTGTGTTTGACCTGTGGGCTGTGTATGACCTGTGGGCTGTGTATGACCTGTGTATGAATTGTGTATGACTGTGTATGACCTGTGTATGGCCTGTGTATGACCTGTGTATGACCTGTGTATGACCTGTGTATGACCTGTGTATGACTTGTGCATGACCTGTATATGACCTGTATATGACCTGTGTATGACCTGTGTATGACCTGTGGGCTGTGTATGACCTGTGGGCTGTGTATGACCTGTGGGCTGTGTATGACCTGTGGGCTGTGTATGACCTGTGGGCTGTGTATGACCTGTGGGCTGTGTATGACCTGTGGCTGTGTATGACATGTGGGCTGTGTATGACCTGTGGGCTGTGTATGACCTGTGGGCTGTGTATGACCTGTGGGCTGTGTATGACCTGTGTATGACCTGTGTATGACCTGTGTATGACCTGTGTATGACCTGTGTATGACCTGTGTATGACCTGTGTATGACCTGTGTATGACCTGTGTATGACCTGTGTATGACTTGTGTATGACTTGTGTATGACCTGTGTATGACCTGTGTATGACCTGTGTATGACCTGTGTATGACCTGTGTATGACCTGTGTATGACCTGTGGGCTGTGTATGACCTGTGTATTACCTGTGTATGACCTGTGTATGACCTGTGGGCTGTGTATGACCTGTGAGATGTGTATGACCTGTGAGCTGTGTATGACCTGTGTATGCCCTGTGTATGACCTGTGTATGCCCTGTGTATGACCTGTGTATGACCTCTGTATGACCTGTGTATGCCCTGTGTGTGACCTGTGTATGACCTGTGTATGACCTTGTATGCCCTGTGTGTGACCTGTGTATGACCTGTGTATGACCTGTGTATGCCCTGTGTGTGACCTGTGTATGACCTGTGTATGACCTGTGTATGACCTGTGTATGACCTGCATATGACCTGGTGTATGGCCAGTGTATGACATGTGACCTGTGTATGCCCTGTGTATGCCCTGTGTATGACCTGTGTATGACCTGTGTATGACCTGTGTATGACCTGTGTATGACCTGTGTATGACCTGTGTATGACCTGTGTATGACCTGTGTATGACCTGTGTATGACCTGTGTATGACCTGTGTATGACCCGTGTATGACCCGTGTATGACCTGTGTATGGCCTGTGTATGGACTATGGCCTGTCTATGACCTGTGTAGTGTTTATGCCCTGTATGACCCGTTTATGACCCGTTTATGACCCGTATATGACCTGTGTATGACCTGTGTATGACCTGTGTATGACCTGTGTATGGACTATGGCCTGTCTATAACCTGTGTAGTGTGCATGCCCTGTATGACCCATTTATGACCCGTTTATGACCCGTTTATGACCCGTATATGACCCGTGTATGACCCGTGTATGACCCGTGTATGACCCGTGTATGACCCGTGTATGACCCTGTCAGGTAACTCGACTGGCGAGCCTCTGCACACGCTGAACGCCCACCAGGCGGCCGTGAAGGCCGTGTCCTGGTGTCCGTGGAGCCCCAACCTGCTGGCGTCGGGAGGTGGTACCGCAGACCGCTCCATACGCTTCTGGAACGCCTCGACTGGCCAGCTGCTCAATACGACCACCACAAACTCACAGGTGAGAACAACACCAACAGGACAAACTCACAGGTGAGAACAACACCAACACGACAAACTCACAGGTGAGAATAACACCAACACGACAAACTCACAGGTGAGAACAACACCAACACGACAAACTCACAGGTGAGAACAACACCAACACGACAAACTCACAGGTGAGAACAACACCAACACCACAAACTCACAGGTGAGAACAACACCAACACGACAAACTCACAGGTGAGAACAACACCAACACGACAAACTCACAGGTGAGAATAACACCAACACCACAAACTCACAGGTGAGAACAACACCAACACCACAAACTCACAGGTGAGAACAACACCAACACGACAAACTCACAGGTGAGAACAACACCAACACGACAAACTCACAGGTGAGAACAACACCAACACGACAAACTCACAGGTGAGAACAACACCAACACCACAAACTCACAGGTGAGAATAACACCAACACGACAAACTCACAGGTGAGAACAACACCAACACGACAAACTCACAGGTGAGAACAACACCAACACGACAAACTCACAGGTGAGAACAACACCAACACCACAAACTCACAGGTGAGAACAACACCAACACGACAAACGCACAGGTGAGAATAGATGATGATAAACACCAACTCAATACACTTGCAGCCTGCAGGTGACATGCTCTACGTTTTGCTACTTCAGTTCAGCACAGGATGAGATCAGTTGTGAGTTGAGTGCGCTCCTTTAAATGTGATAACAAAATCCCGGGTGACCCGGCTCAGTTACTTTGACCGTGCCTGTCCTGCGTCAGGTGTGCTGTACAGTTGTACCTCTTCTACAATTACTAACCAATGGTCATGTCCTGCATCAGGTGTGCTCGCTGGTGTGGTTCGTTTTAACTGACAGTGTCTTTGTCTTCGTCAGGTGTGCTCGCTGGTGTGGGTCGTTTTAACTGACAGTGTCTTTGTCTTCGTCAGGTCTGCTCGCTCGTGTGGTTCGTTTTAACTGACAGTGTCTTTGTCTTCGTCAGGTTTGCTCGCTGGTGTGGGTCGTTTTAACTGACAGTCTTCGTCAGGTCTGCTCGCTCGTGTGGTTCGTTTTAACTGACAGTGTCTTTGTCTTCGTCAGGTGTGCTCGCTGGTGTGGTTCGTTTTAACTGACTGTCTTTGTCTTCGTCAGGTGAACTCGCTGGTGTGGGTCGTTTTAACTGACAGTGTCTTTGTCTTCGTCAGGTCTGCTCGCTGGTGTGGTTCGTTTTAACTGACAGTGTCTCTGTCTTCGTCAGGTCTGCTCGCTGGTGTGGTTCGTTTTAACTGACAGTGTCTTTGTCTTTATCAGGTCTGCTCGCTCGTGTGGTCCGGCGAGTTCAAGGAGATCATGTCCGGACACGGCTTCAGCTACAACCAGCTGACCATCTGGAAGTACCCGCAGATGACCAAGGTGGTCGACCTCACAGGTAAGAACGTACAGGCGCGGACATAGATATCGACATAGACTTGTATAGGACCCTTCATAATAAGGTGTTTTTACGATCTCACGTCATACGGCAAAGCACGTCAGCGTATCAGGGTCAGGGGTGAAGAAATAGCCCCCCCCCCAAAAAAAAAGAAAAAGAAAAAAAGAGTACACCATACGAGTATTGAGGGTTTTTATGGATGTGATAAGCAACACAAGAGTGTGAAATTACAAACTCCCAGGGTACTGGTACTGGCTTTTGACACGGCCTACAGTTGCATATCGGCGTGCTCACGCCTCACGGTGGGCATCGGTGAGTGCATGGCTTTCTGTGTTAAATGGGGTCCTGGTGGCCAGACAACGCACATCAACCCAGGCCGTCAGATAGGTAGGAATGCATATAAGTCAGGTCATAACATTGACATGCTTACTGGGACGGACAGGTAAGTTGGACGTCAGCTGTGGTTGACGGGGTGCTGATGGGGTGGTGTGAGACCACGAGTCGCGGGACGGACAGGTAAGTTGGACGTCAGCTGTGGTTGACGGGGTGCTGATGGGGTGGTGTGAGACCACGAGTCGCGGGACGGACGGGTAAGTTGGACGTCAGCTGTGGTTGACGGGGTGCTGATGGGGTGGTGTGAGACCACGAGTCGCGGGACGGACGGGTAAGTTGGACGTCAGCTGTGGTTGACGGGGTGCTGATGGGGTGGTGTGAGACCACGAGTCGCGGGACGGACGGGTAAGTTGGACGTCAGCTGTGGTTGACGAGGTGCTGATGGGGTGGTGTGAGACCACGAGTCGCGGGACGGACGGGTAAGTTGGACGTCAGCTGTGGTTGACGGGGTGCTGATGGGGTGGTGTGAGACCACGAGTCGCGGGACGGACGGGTAAGTTGGACGTCAGCTGTGGTTGACGGGGTGCTGATGGGGTGGTGAGACCACGAGTCGCGGGACGGACGGGTAAGTTGGACGTCAGCTGTGGTTGACGGGGTGCTGATGGGGTGGTGTGAGACCACGAGTCGCGGGACGGACGGGTAAGTTGGACGTCAGCTGTGGTTGACGGGGTGCTGATGGGGTGGTGTGAGACCACGAGTCGCGGGACGGACGGGTAAGTTGGACGTCAGCTGTGGTTGACGGGGTGCTGATGGGGTGGTGTGAGACCACGAGTCGCGGGACGGACGGGTAAGTTGGACGTCAGCTGTGGTTGACGAGGTGCTGATGGGGTGGTGTGAGACCACGAGTCGCGGGACGGACGGGTAAGTTGGACGTCAGCTGTGGTTGACGGGGTGCTGATGGGGTGGTGTGAGACCACGAGTCGCGGGACGGACGGGTAAGTTGGACGTCAGCTGTGGTTGACGGGGTGCTGATGGGGTGGTGTGAGACCACGAGTCGCGGGACGGACGGGTAAGTTGGACGTCAGCTGTGGTTGACGAGGTGCTGATGGGGTGGTGTGAGACCACGAGTCGCGGGACGGACGGGTAAGTTGGACGTCAGCTGTGGTTGACGGGGTGCTGATGGGGTGGTGTGAGACCACGAGTCGCGGGACGGACGGGTAAGTTGGACGTCAGCTGTGGTTGACGGGGTGCTGATGGGGTGGTGTGAGACCACGAGTCGCGGGACGGACGGGTAAGTTGGACGTCAGCTGTGGTTGACGGGGTGCTGATGGGGTGGTGTGAGACCACGAGTCGCGGGACGGACGGGTAAGTTGGACGTCAGCTGTGGTTGACGGGGTGCTGATGGGGTGGTGTGAGACCACGAGTCGCGGGACGGACGGGTAAGTTGGACGTCAGCTGTGGTTGACGGGGTGCTGATGGGGTGGTGTGAGACCACGAGTCGCGGGACGGACGGGTAAGTTGGACGTCAGCTGTGGTTGACGGGGTGCTGATGGGGTGGTGTGAGACCACGAGTCGCGGGACGGACGGGTAAGTTGGACGTCAGCTGTGGTTGACGAGGTGCTGATGGGGTGGTGTGAGACCACGAGTCGCGGGACGGACGGGTAAGTTGGACGTCAGCTGTGGTTGACGGGGTGCTGATGGGGTGGTGTGAGACCACGAGTCGCGGGACGGACGGGTAAGTTGGACGTCAGCTGTGGTTGACGGGGTGCTGATGGGGTGGTGTGAGACCACGAGTCGCGGGACGGACGGGTAAGTTGGACGTCAGCTGTGGTTGACGGGGTGCTGATGGGGTGGTGTGAGACCACGAGTCGCGGGACGGACGGGTAAGTTGGACGTCAGCTGTGGTTGACGGGGTGCTGATGGGGTGGTGTGAGACCACGAGTCGCGGGACGGACGGGTAAGTTGGACGTCAGCTGTGGTTGACGGGGTGCTGATGGGGTGGTGTGAGACCACGAGTCGCGGGTGCTGGAGCTGACCGTGTGTCCGGACGGATGACGGGGTGCTGTGAGCCCACGAGTCGCGGGTGCTGGAGCTGACTGTCTTCAGACGGGGTACTAACTGGGTGCTGTGTTTCAGGCCACGAGTCGCGGGTGCTGGAGCTGACTGTCTCCCCGGACGGCTCCACCGTGGCCAGCGCCGCGGCCGACGAGACAATCCGGCTCTGGAAGTGTTGGCAGTCGGACAAGAGCAAGAAGGTCAAGGCTTCGACCGGCAAGACGAACCCGAGCGCCCTGATGAGGGGTGGCATCCGATGAAGGCTGGCACGAGCGCCGCCGGCTGTCGCAGCCAGCGCTGTGTGTTGGTGTGTAATGTGGAACTAACGCCCGGGACCCTGGCTAGGTGATACATATGTGGGGGACGATGGCAGGGAGGATGGACAATTTCCGAATGGGATTGTCAATATGGCAGTGTGACGTGTGTTCAAGTCGGGAGGTCCACAGAAGAAGGTATTACGTCGGTGACGTCGCGTCTTCGGGCATCCATGCCATTGTAACGCGATGATCGCTGATCGCGTCCCCGAACAATGCTGACGTGTAGGAATATTGTTTTATACTCGCGCCTGTCTGTGTCATACGGCGCCTGCTGTGTATGTCTGACGATCGTCGTGTACCCTTATTCCGATCAACTGTCGCTTGATGCACTAATACATGGTAAAATCGAATATGATTATTAGTGCTATCAGCGCTCCAACAGCGAAGAGTAACAGTGTGTATCGAGGTGAGTAAGTGACTGAAAACCTAGAGGTAGAAATGAATGTTAAATCTGCAGAGTCGGAGCCCGTCCATGTGTAGAGAGATAGAATCGTCCCCTAAGACGCAGTGCAAGGTAAGATCAGAAGATCAGGTAGAATAAACTGAAAAGCCTTCCTTTTCTGTTGACTGGTCAATGGGGCATGTTTCGCCGTGAGGGCAGATCTACCCTAGGGGCAAACAAGCATGTCCGGGGGAGCGCGGGATCGATCCCGAGAGAGGGCCCGACTTTTCGCCGTGCTTCTGCTGTTCTACATAGCTGGAGGCTGCGCGCTAGTCACGGTTCGTTAGAAGCGTTCGGAGGGTTCAAACTACGGGAGATGCACCATTGGAAAGCTCAGCTCCAGCAGAATTCAGCGATGCAAATTTTTTCAAAAATCTGATGGCCTTTTTTTAATCAATATTTTGTCCGAATTCGCGCCCCTTTCGTTTGGCCACGGCTATCGCGTATGGTGTGGCGAAAATGCAGACCAATGGCATGTCTACCGATTCGTCATGCTCTGCACGACAAGGTCTCATAGAATGCAAAGCCATTGGATGGTTTGGTTGGTTGCACGGCTGCATCAAAGCCAAGCGCTCCCGGTGTCGGCACTAAGGCGCACTCCCGCCGCGCCCTCACACGCAGAATCGCTCCTCGCGACACGCGAGCTGAGCACTGCGCTCCGCCGACCCGGCTTACGAAGCGGGCTTTCGGCCAGTCACGGACAAACGGTGCATCGCATGTTGAAAAACCTAGCTCTGTCTACTAGCTCAGCTATTCAACGACATCGTGACAAATTTCCAGCCACCTCCGATGGTACCTTTAGACAATTGTATGCACCATATTTGCCAAACGTAGCCTCTGACCGGGACTGGCCGCCGGCCTGGCACGACCAACTTCGAGGCTGTACACGATGTGACGTCAGAGGTCACAGTGCGGCCGCCGCCGGTCATGACCTGACCCTGACCGGCCAGCCGGCCAGCGCGGGGTGGCCGCGCTGTAGCCTCTGACGGCACATCGTGTACAGCCTCGAAGTTGGTCGAGCCGGGACGGCGCCCAGTCCCGGTCAGAGGCTACGTTTGGCAAATATGGTGCATACAATTGTCTAAAAGTACCATTTGTAGCGATCGGAGGTGGCTGGAAATTTGCCACGATCTCCTTGAATAGCTGAGCTAGTGGATAGAGCTAGGGTTTGCAACATGCGATGCACCGTTTCTCCGTGAATGGCCGAGGGCCCGCTTCGTAAGCCGGGCCGGCGGCGCGCAGTATTCAGCTCGCGTGTCGCGAGGGGCGATTCTGCGTGTGAGGCGCGGGCGGGAGTGCGCCTTAGTGCCGACACCGGGAGCGCTTGGCTTTGATGCAGCTGTGCAACCAACCAAACCATCTAATGGCGTTGCATTCTATGAGACCTTGTCGTGCAGAGCATGACGAATCGGTAGACATGTCATTGGCCTGCATTTTCGCCATACCTTACGCGATAGCCCTGGTCAAACGAAAGAGGCGCGAATTCGGACAAAATATCGATAAAAAAGGCCCTCGAGATTTGTGAAAAATTGACATCGCTGAATTCCGCGTGAGCTGAGCTTTCCAATGGTGCATCTCCTGTAGTTTGAACCCTCCGAACCTTCTAACGAACCGTGTAGTAAGACACGATCCATCGCTGCTGGAGGCGCCGTCAACTTTTACAAACGCAAACGCATCCGGGTA
The DNA here is from genome assembly GCA_036785665.1 of Chirona hameri. Lineage (NCBI taxonomy): Eukaryota > Metazoa > Arthropoda > Thecostraca > Balanomorpha > Balanidae > Chirona > Chirona hameri. The sequence goes on from JAXIVJ010014938.1 coordinate 32,239, forward strand.
GCACACCGGAAGCCCGGTTGGAAGAGACGTCGGATGTTGGCGCGGTCAGACATCGGGTGCTGCGGCGGCCCACCTGGCGGGGGATGTGCGGCCGGATCAACGTACCTGCCCACCGCTGTCCGAACACGCCAGTATCGTGCATGAACTCTGCAGGCCGCAACACACGAACCCAGCCCCGCCGACGGGCTTGTTTACGCTAGTCGACTGTAAATGCCTGTCAGCGCCTCCAGCAGGCTGCCACCTATTGGCAGACCAATGAACTCGAGGTTTCCGGTGGTGAACTTTGTACGCAGAGGTCGCTTTTTTAGATCGAGGGTGAGGGTATGACAGCAAAGCCACGGCTACCTCCCAGAGTTGTCGCCTGCTGCTCGTCGCCGGCGACGTCTAGGTCAACCCCGGGCCACGCCGCCTGACCGCCGATCCAGGGACCACGAACCGGCAGACAAGGCTCACAGCGCTCCTTCACCACACGCAGAGCATACGGAGCAAGCTGGGGTGTCTGCGGGCCGGTGCCGAGGAGCTAAAATCATACGACATAATAGCCCTCACCGAAACGTGGCTGGACGATGCGGTCGGCGATGCTGAGCTGGAAGCGGTGTTCTCGGATCATACCTGGTTCCGGCGAGGCAGGGGCAGCGTAGGAGGAGGCGTGGCATGCGCTGTACGGTCCTCTATCCAGCCAATGAAGAGGACCGAGCCGGACAACAACACTGCAACTCTTCTGATTCAGCTTGGACAGCTTAACACCACAGTGGGTGTGTGTTACCGCCCACCCAGTGATGATTCGGCCC